>BPLR01017937.1:0-160440 GCA_021605095.1 Caerostris extrusa | reverse complement strand
AAACTGTATTAGCATTCAGTGCGTCATCCACTACAAGAGCAAAAAATGTATTTGAACTTGAAGTTGAATAAACGTATTTTATTAACGATTGAAAATTTGGACCGCAAGATATACATAGGAGAGTGTGAACTAATAGTAAGAATTGAAAAAGGATTAAATAATACTTTTAGATACTGCTATTTAAATTTTAAAAATAAATAATGTCAAAGATTCAAATCAAAAGGTTCACTTCTTTCAGTTGAAAGACTTTAAATAATTTAGTAGAATATCAAATCATATTGTCTAAAACTTCACGATTCCTATTAAGATGCGGTACGAGCTTTCCATTAAAATTAAAATCATTGGATTCTCCTGAAACTCATGGTAGCGTGAAGCATTTTTCGAACTATGACATTTTCTTTCACAAAAATATTAAAAAAAAAATTTACTCAGGGATCAATGTCTTGCCTGCAGCACAAAAGTTACAACCATTTTTTTTTTTTTTTCATATTTCAACAAGATTGCTTCCAGAAAAACCAAAGTTAAAAAAAAAAAAAACGATCTCAAAACAGCTATGCTCTTCCTTTTTTATTATTATTATTTTTTTTATTATTATTTCTATATCGACTCTCATATATTTTCTAAAAAAAAAAATAATCATCATAAAATAGAACGGAAGAAAAGTGCGACGGTGCGACTTTTTCGTCTTCACTTTTTCGAAATCCTTTTAAACCACCCCCTGAAGCGATTGGTACCGAGTCTCCTTCCCCAAATTGCTCGCGACGCACTATCGTCTGACAGCTTTCGTTCTCAATATGATCCACTTTACTCCGCCTCCACCCCCGCACCTCCATTTCTCGTTATTTCATTTGGCAGACGATACCGTCCGACGTGATGCCCGGAACTACCCCAGTCATGTCAAGCTTTGTAGCTCTTCTTCACTAATCCACTTTGTCGGAGTCGATCCTAATTCCAGAGGCCTTTCTTCCCCATATCCGTTGGATGACAGATGAAGGCAGTCAACGATCATGACGTTCGACCACCCCCTTGCTCCACCCCTCTCGAACCGTCTTTCGGTCAATTCGTCATAATCTGGAATGATCATGACAGATTTCTGCTCGTCATCCCATCAGGTGATGTGTTTTTCTTTATTAGTTCTGGAAGGGAAAGAAGGTAAGTTGACCCAGACAAAGATTACTTGATGTCTTTACAGTTATGTATATCAGTTCGATATCAATCAAAAACGGACTTATATAATCTTACCCCCTGATTATGAAAATTAGTGCCATTAAAATTAAACAAGTCATCAGTATACATTTTTATTGTTATTATTAAATAGAGGAAATTGTTTGTCGTTGAAATTTTGTTTGTCTTTGTTCAGATTTAGTTTCTTATTAGTATCATCATGATTGGCGCCACAGCCCTATGGCGGGCCAAGGCCGTCTGCCTACTGGAAGAATTCGAAATATGAGTTGTCTTCTTTTTACGGGGGTAGGGTTGTCAAGCCACGCCCAACGCTCTACAGTCATATTAGACTGGAACCTACAGTTTAAAGTGGATTCCTAACCACTACAAACAAACATGGTACCGCCGGACTGGAACCCAAAATCTGTGGCACAGCGCCAGCCAGTCAGCGCTAGTCATATATATGTGTGTGTGTGTGTGTGTGTGTGTGTGTGTGTGTGTGTGTGTGTGTGTGTGTGTGTGTGTGTGTGTGTGTGTGTGTGTGTGTGTGTGTGTGTGTGTGTGTGTGTGTGTGTGTGTGTGTATTTTTTAAGAATGCACGTGAAGATTGGTGGGAATTTCTTTTTAGAGTCTTTTCAATCTTCTGTGAGATTTATAATAGTAAAATTGTAAACACTATAAAACATTATAATTTGTACTATAAACCACTATATTTTTATTTTTTATAATTGCTTATTATAAATTATTAATGTCATACTAAAAGGATTAACTAATGGTTTTAGATACTGCGATTTAAATTTTTAAAATTTATAATGTCAAAGATTCAAATCAAAAAATGTTCACTTCTTTCACTTGAACAAACTTAAAATAATTTAGTAGAATATCAGAAATGTATTGTCCGCAAAAACTACGATTCTATTCAAAAGATACCGTACAAGCTTTCCATTAAAATTAAAATCATTGGGATTCTTCTGAAAACTCATGGTAGCGTGAAAGCATTTTCGAGCTGTGACATTTTCTTCTTTCACAAAAGACAAAAAAAAAAAAAATGTATAAGGGATCAATGTCTTGCCTGCAGCACAAAAAGTTACAACCTTTTTATTTCATATTTTCCAACAAGATTGCTTCGAAAAAAAAAAAACAATTTTAAAAATCGATCTCAAAACAGCTATGCTACTCTTTTTTTTTTTTTTTTTTTATTAATATTAATATTTTTTTTATTATTATTTCTATATCGACTTTCATATATTTTATAAAATAAAAAAAAAAAAATAATAATAAAATAGAACGGAAGAAAAGTGCGACGCGTACTTTGTTTCGTCTTCACTTTTTCGAAATCGCTTAAACCACCCTGAAGCGATTGGTACCCGAGTCTCCTTCCACAAATTGCTCGCGACGCACTATCGTCTGACCAGCTTTCGTTCTCCACTATGATCCACTTTACTCCGCCTCCATCTCCGCACCCCTCCATTTCTCGTTATTTCATTTGGCAGACGATACTATCCGGCGTGATGCCCGGAACTATCCCCAGTCATGTCAAGCTTTGTAGCTCTCTTCTTCACTAATCCACTTTGTCCAGAGTCGATCCTAATTCCAGAGGCCCTTTCTTCCCCATAGATTCCGTTGGATGACAGATGAAGGCAGACAACGATCATGACGTTCGACCACCCCTCCCCCTTTCAGTCAATTCGTCATAATCTGGAATGATCATGACAGATTTTTGCTTGTCATCCCATCAGGTGATATGTTTTTCTTTAGTAGTTCTGGTAGGAAAAAAAAAAGTAAGTTGACCCAGACATGCCCAGATTACTTGATATCGTTATTAGAGTTATTTATATCAGTTCGATATCAATCAAATAAGCATTTACAGAGCATATATATAGGAACTGTAATCTTTTCATGATTAAGAAAATTAATGGCATTAAAAATTAAACAAGTTATCAGTAAACTTTATTATTATTATTATTATTATTATTAAATAGAGGAAATTGAAATTTTGTTTGTCTTTGTTTCCAATTTTAGTTTATTTTAATTATTAGTATCATCAGGATTGGCGCCACAGCCCCAAAATGGGCCAAGGCCGTCTGCCTACTGGCAGATTTCGAAACATGAGATGTCGTCTTTCTATGGGATGGGGTTGTCAACCGTACGACCAATGCTCTACAGTCATGTTGGACTGGGACCTACAGTTTAAAGTGGATTCCAAATCACTACAAACAACCATGGCAGCGCCGCGACTCGAACCCGAAATCAGTGGCACCGAGCGCTCGTCACTCAACCATTAGCTATATATATATATGTATGTGTGTGTGTGTGTGTGTGTGTGTGTGTGTGTGTGTGTGTGTGTGTGTGTGTGTGTGTGTGTGTGTGTGTGTGTGTGTGTGTGTGTGTTTTATAAATGGACGTGAGCACAAGTGTGTAATTTCTTCTAGAATCTTTTTCAATCTTCTATAACATTTATAATAGTAAAATTGTAAACACTATAACTTATACTATATACCACTATATTATTATTTTTCATAGTTGCTTATTATAATTTATTAATGTCACAAACTAAAAAATGATTAAATAATGCTTTTACATACTGCAATTTAAATTTTAAAAATGTATAATGTCAAATATTCACATCAAAAAGTTTCACTTCTTTCAGTCGACAGACTTAAGATAATATAGTAGAATATCAGAAATGTATTGTCACAAAATTACGATTCCTATTCAAAGATACGGTACAAGCTTTCCATTAAAATTAAAATCATTGGATTCTTCTGAAAGCTCATGGTAGCGTGAAAGCATTTTCGAGCTATGACATTTTTTCACAAAAGTGAAAAAAAAATATATATATATATAAAGGGGATCAATGTCTTGCCTTGCAGCACACAAAAGTTACAACCTTTTTATTTCATATTTTCCAACAAGATTGCATCCGAAAAAGCCAAAAAAAAAAAAAATAAAAATCGATCTCAAAACAGCTATGCTCCTTCTCTTTTATTATCATTTTTATATCGACTCTCATATATATTTTATAAAATAAATAATAATAATAATAAAATAGAACGAAAAGAAAAGTGCGACGATACTTTTTTTTTCTCGTCTTCACTTTCGAAATCCTTTTAAACCACCCCTGAAGCGATTGGTACCCAAGTCTCCTTCTCCAAATTGCTCGCGACGCACTATCGTCTGCCAGCTTTCGTTCTCAATATGATTCACTTTACTCCGTCTCCACCCCCACCTCCATTTCTCGTTATTTCATTTGGCAGACGATACTATCCGACGTGATGCCCGGAACTACCCCAGTCATGTCAAGCTTTGTATCTCTCTCTTCTTCACTAATCCACTTTGTCCAGAGTCGATCCTAATTCCAGAGGCCCTTTCTTCCCCATAGATTCCTTGGATGACAGATGAAGGCAGTCAACGATCATGACGTTCGACCACCCCTTGCTCCACCCCTCCCTTTCAGTCAATTCGTCATAATCTGGAATGATCATGACAGATTTTTGCTTGTCATCCCATCAGGTGATATGTTTTTCTTTATTAGTTCTGGTAGGGCAAAAGAAGGTAAGTTGACCCAGACAAACCTAGATTACTTGGTATCGTTAGAGTTATTTATATCAGTTCGACATCAATCAAAAACGCGTTTACAGAGCATATATGTAGGAACTTATGTAATCTTTCCCCGATTAAGAAAATTAGTGGTATTAAAAATAAAAACAAGTTATCAGTAAACATTTTTTCAATTCCTTCTATTAGCTCACACTCTCCCTATATATATATCTTGTTCAAATTTTCAATCGTTCATAAAATACTTTGTATTCATCCCCTCCAGTTCAAATACATTTTTTTTAACTTGTAGTGGATGACGCTGGATGTTAATGCAGTTTTTCAAATATTAATTCAGTAATTAAATTTAATTCATTAATTTAATTTTTTTTTTTTAGATTTAAGTTGCATATATCTATCCATAGATGGCACCAGATAAACTTAAAAAAAATGAATGAAAATTATTATAAAGGACTTTCTGAAATATAATGAAAAAAAAAGTAGGAATTGACTTTAAAAAAAAAAAAATTTTATAGTACTTATTATTATTATTATCAAATAGAGGAAATTGAAGTTTTTTGTGTCTTTGTTTCCAGATTTAGTTTTATGTTTCTTATTAGTATACGACGATGAAAAGTTCTCGGCCTGAGAAAGATTGCGACTTTCAGTTAAAAAATGATTTTATTTTTCTACATATTCTCCCTTGACTCCAACGTTTCTCCAATATCAGTATTCCTTCTCGGAAGTGAGAGTCTGGAAGGCTGTGAAAATATTCATCTACGGACCTCTCAACTTCTTCATTGGATGCGAAGCGCTTCCCACAAACAAATCAATCCCTAATTCTTTGTGCAAGATGTTTCGCACCCTTTCTTCCAATATCCCCACAACCTAAGCTATCTCACTCACCTTCACTCGCCTATCGACCAACACGATATCATTCACTATTTCGATGGTTTCCGGTATAGTTGCAGTTTTTTGCCGTCCTTCACGTGAGTTATTTTCGAAGAATGTGCGACCACGTTTAAATTCAGCTGCCCACTTTTTAACGGTTGACATGGAAGGAGCAGAGTCCCCGTAAACTTTTGTCAATTTCGGATGAATTTCCTTAGGGGTTAATCCATCCAAAACGAAGAATTTTATTACTGCATGATATTCAAGTTTATACATTTTAACGAAAAACACGCAAGACGATTAATGCAAAAATTCCTGCAAACAAACTAATTGAGAGAACAAGTTAAAACTTGTCATACGAACTAATGACACGTCCACCCAGGCAGGAAACATAAATTTTTGCTGATTGAAGCGCCATCTCTGTGTCAGGCCAGAACTTTTCACCTTACCCTCGTAGTAGTATATATTTCTTATTTCCAATTTTAGTTTTATTATTAGTTTTCAAGTCAATAATTTTCACAATCGGAAAAGTATTATGAACTCCTGGCATAAATGAACCCTCAAGAGTTAAAAATAAGGAGCAATCTAAACTTTACAAAACTCTATCGAATACTATTCTGTGCTGTTCTAATGCAGCTGGCAATACAGAGATAGTTAATCTTTATGTCATACGCAAGGGCTGCACGACTTTTACTCATTTAGCACTACCCAGTGGGGGCGTGTAGCTTGAAGATATGCTACGGACGCGAGTAACACTACCCCCCCAAACGCTCTACGATCCTATTAGGCCGAGACCTATGGTTTAAAGTGGATTACGAACCACTACAAACATCCCTGGCATCGCCGGGACTCGAACCCGAAGCCTGTGGTACGAGCGCCAGAGCGTTAGATACTCGGCCATCAGCTAAAATTTTTTAGCATCAGAACGAGTAATTCTTTAAATGGAATGATTTGTAAAATATTAAACATAAAATGCCAATAAATTTCAGCTTAATATTGTCCTTTCTTGCTATTTTCCATCCTGAAAAAAATTACGAAAGAATATTTTATGAATTTTTTATCAGATTTAAGTAATTTTTATACCAATACACTACTTTTTGATATACCTTAACATGTTAGATAAAAATAAAAGGGATCTTATGCGCATGTTATATTTGTTAAAAGAGTAGTCATTCTCATTTTTAATATAATGTATGAAATAAAAATTTATGTATATAAAATGTAATATAAGTCTATATAATATAAAAAATATAATAATTATTTTTCAATTCCTACTATTAACTCAAACTCTCCCTATATATATCTTGTTCAAATTTTCAATCGTTAATAAAATACTTTTTAATCATCCACTCAAGTTCAAATAAATTTTTTGAACTTGTAGTGGATGACACTTGATGTTGATACAGTTTTTCAAATACTAATTCATTCATTAAATTTAATTAATTAGTTTTAGTTTTTTTTTAGATTTACGTTGCATTTATCTAATAATAGATGGCGCCAGATGTAAGAGGAAAATTTCAAAATTTCAACTTTATTTGTAAAGGATTTTTCTGCAATATAGTGAAAAAAAGTAGAAATTGACTTTAAAAAAAAATTTTATATTACCTATTAATTAAAAAAACAATTCCTTAACAGAATGTTTAATAATGATAAAAATCAAATGCTTTAAGTTAATTATTTAAGAATTAGAGGCTTCAAAATTAAGGAATACTATTTTCATAAAATTATAATAACAGTTTTTCTCTCTTTGAATTTTATTTAGAACATCCTATCAAGCACGTAAAATTGCTTAATACATTACAGTATAATATATTACAATATATAATAATACTTAATATATTACAGTAAAGTTCAGTAAAAATGACATAAAAAAATCACCAGAATAAAATATAGTAAAAAAAGAAAGACAAAATAAAAATACAATCCATAATTGATAAACAAAAATATAAAAAAAAAGTATTAAAATGCAATATTGCAAAAAAAAAATAACGAAAAATATAACATCAATAGAAATTAACCAGAAAAAATTCTCCATACTGTGGTGACCAAATGATACACGTAATTTCATATATTTTCTGTTTAGTATTTTCAATATCAAAAATATAACTGAAACATAATGTAATTGAAATGGCTTCATCATAATAATATCTCAAAAGAATATCACTAAGAAAAAATATAGATCCTCCTCAAAATAACATCCTATAAAAATATATCCTGCTACTGCTATAGGTATATTATGTCAATATAGTCGTTATATATCAATTTCAGAGTAAACACTATTGGTCTATAATTTTGTTACAAATCTCAAAAAATTTTAAGTTGATGAAATTTCTATTATGCAGTTTTAAAGGCCCTAATTTTAAACTATTGATAGCACTTTAATATAATATACAAATTTGAAAAGCTGATAAAAATTATTTAGCATAATATTATTTAACAATAATAATTATTATTATTATCCCAATGCCGTCACATATTGTAAAAAAGTGATGTCAAATTTTTGCCCCAAACTTTATAAATTACAAAATATTAATTATCCAAACAACTTGCGGCTTAATGGTCAATTGATTCAAATCCTGGCGGTGGCATGGTGGCATAACGTAGCAATGGTTCGGAATCTACGCTAAACTATAGGACTCTGTCTAATTAGCCCAAAGTGTGGAAAAAGTTATAGTAGAGCGACAAACCGAAACGAAACAACTTTCGTAATAATTCTAACACCTTTCGAAATAGTTCTAAAATTGCCAAACTGAAATTAGGCTACGGCTCTGAAATCTTTTCAAGTTCTAGACGAGCTAAAGTTTTATTGGCATGAGTAAAACATTGAAGTATGGAATCAATTAAAAAATTTCAAACCACTCAAAATGTAACCAAAATTTCGCAGTGTTAATTAGTATGCTCTCTGAACAATATTTCCACATTCAAGTTGAATTTTCGATTGTATCCTGGGTTTTCGTTTTTTCATCAAAAGTAAAACAACTTCCTCTCAAGAAATAGACAAAAACATTATTCTTAATGCATGTGATACACATAAGATTGTAATGAATTTGCTAAATCTTATAAATTTCAGGTGAAATGAAAATATCAAATATTTAGAACAAAAAAACGTAATTTTTTCCATTGCCAATGATGAATTGCATAGTAACTTGCAATTGAATAAATTTAAATCCTTATAAAAAACCATTAAACGAAAGGGAACGGTATTTGCACAACAGTTTTTCGTGATGTTTGCTTATATGCCTCAAAAATCATTGATTTATCTATTTTCTTGAAGTATTTATAAGCCGAAGAATCTAGAGTAACATCCGAGTCACACTTTCTGACGAGATGCTGTACAATTCCCTCGTTTTCTGGCAGATCCTGGACAAACTTTCCAATCTTCTTTGATGCTGATGCTGATGCTCCATGGAATTCTATGGCGGCTTTGAATTCTGGACGAAGAAAGTAATTTGTCTTCGAAGGGCATATCGGTCCTCTAAACAACATCTTTCGAATAGACTGCTGAACAACTTCTTTTTGATCATGAATATCGCAGTAGTTGGCTTTATTAATATGCAACACTTCATAACTGTTGTTGAAATTGAGTAGCATCTTATCTATGCTGAAATATTTCAACGGCACAAAATAATCAGCTGTATTCACAGTCAAAACATCACTGTATTTATTCAATGCTTGATGCAGACAGTCTTGGACGTATTCATACCCTAAAGCAGGACATTTTTCTGATGATTCCAATTTTTTGTTCCATGGTAAAATACTAATGGGATAATCGTTGTATATCAATTGCTGAATGAAATCCACGGTGCTTTGTGTAGCATTATTGTTGTAGAAATAAAAGTGACTTAAGCCAACAATTTCGTAAAATGTCACGAATTCTTGTATTTGCTTTACTGAAACGCTTTCATCCAGAGGCTGGACACAGGCGGCAATTTTTGGTGCAATTATATCGCCATCCGTTTTCCGCGATATAATTTCGATGTCAATCCATCTTTTTGAGATTATATCTTCATTGGAGATAAGAACTACTTTAGTTGGAACACCGTCGCTTTTCGATGGGCATCTCAAAAATAAAGTATTGCAGTTTGAAAATTTCTCGTATGAAGCCTCCATAATGCTTATGTCTTCTGTATCAGCATATTTAATAAGACAACGAATGTCTTTGAAATCAACACCGCTTTTGGTACTGGAACCTATGATAATAATCAGTCCTTCATCAAAACTTGTTGCCTTATAATATGCTGAATACACAGACACATCATTGTTAATGGTTTTCCAGAATGGCGTCGTTTTGGAATTGATGATATTTGTGGCAAGAATGTCAATAGCAATTGCAGAGGAATCTAATATGGTGACAAATTTCTGATTGATGTCACATATTTCGTAAACTACCATCCCACACATGAAGGTAACCAAAATAAGCAGAATCGTGTTGCAGAAGACGACCCATTGTTTCGGGGTGTAGTCCAGTGAAAAACTGTGTCTTGGAGAGATGACTTTCATTGTTGAGTAATTTAAAATCTGAAAAAGAAATTTAAAAAAAAAAAAATTAAAAGTGATAACAAAAGATTGTAAAAAATGTTTAAAAATCTTTTTTTTTATGTATATTTCATTCGTTGTTTGCTAATGTAAATTTGCAATATAAATCTTGTAATATTTTAATTTATTCTTAATATACAGGGAGATTATAATTAAAGTCCCACTTTCAAAATGCTGTAAAAAAGAACTACTCTTCACAATGAGTTCAAATTTGAACGAAAGATACTTGAAAAAGGAAGAAACGGTATGACATCAAGAAAAAGTTTCACCGATTTTTCCCATCCAATTTAGTATGACCTTGCTATGGTGTATGGGCTTTCCACTAACTGCCACAACTGTTGAATGACTTGGAGACCATTTTTTTCGTCAAAACATCGAGAAAAACCAAACACATTGAATACTACAGTTGGTTTAATGTGTAACTCAGGCTAAATACGTTGTAATTTCCATTCAAAATATCACTGGCAGCCGAATTCACTTTCTTTTTATGCCACTTACAGCGCCATCTATTTATATACTTTGGAACTTTTTTTGAGCCAAAGTCATACTTCTACCTACCGGTGCTCCATCGCAACAGAAGCTGCTTCCTTCCCCTTCAACCATGAGTACATATGGGCTCGTGGGCTTGGCCTAGATGGAATAAGAAAAACAACAAACAACTTTTTTTGATACCGTACCGTTTCCCCCTTCAAATATCTTCAGTTCAAATTTGAACTCATTGTGACGAGTGTTTCTTTTTTTTTTTACAGCATTTTGAAAGTGAGACTTTAGTTATAATCACCCTGAATATCATATAAATTTAAAAAATTAAAAATAAATTAATAATTGAAATAAGGAGGATATTAATTAGATGAAATCAAGAAATTTAAAAATTAATACAATGTAACACAATGCAATAATAGAAAACTATGCTTTGGATGATTGATTAACTTTATTTAAATTAAATTTTTAAACAAAAGTAATCAATAATTTTCACAAAGAATATTATTTTGACGAAAAAGAATGCAAAAAATAATTTTCTACATATTAAATAGTACAATTTATTTTTATCTGTTTTACCAAACGTAATATAAATACCATAAAATAATTCAACGAAATAGTTTAAATCATTTTGAGAAATTCTTAATTGATGTTTTGATTGTAAATATAGCAGATTTGTTCACCAATTTAATGTTTGCCCTCTGAAATGTTTCATTATAGATAAAATGTTACGCAACTTCAATAACAGTTATGAACTGTTGCATATTAATAAAACCAACTATTGCAATACACATATGATCAAAATGTTGTTCAACAATCTATGTTATTCAGAGGATAAATACATATGTACTTCGAAAAAGATTTATCAGTATCGTCTTAGAAATTCCTGCATTTCAAATATAAAGGCGATATTGTAGTAAAAGACTGAACAAATTTAAATTAACTTTTGACTCAATAAATGTTCAGTATCAGTAAATATTCAGTAATCATTATTTCTTTATTTTTAAGGACAGGAATGTCTCATATTCCTACGAGTATCTTAATGTAAACAATAATTTTAAATTTTATTATTTCAATATGTTAATATAATATTGAATATTATTAAATAGTATCACAGTAAATGAAAATTAACTTTTATAAATAATTAATAAATTAATCACACTTAAAAAAAATTGATTAAAGATTGGGGGGTTCAAATAATTGATCATTATAATAAACTTTTTAAAACCTTTTGAACTAGTAAAACAATTTTTTTTTTTTTAACATTGGCAGAACATTTTATAACACAAGCAGGTGATGAATGGAGAACATGGCTTTCAAGGACAATCAAAGTATTTGTTGTTGTTTAGTTGTAGAGTACTTAAAAGATATTTCTCGTGCTGCCATCTACCGAAAATTTACAAAATTATTTCTGAGAGAGAATGTGATAGGTAATACGCTTTCTTATAGAAATATTTGAAAAAATGAAAAATAATTAATGGCCATCTCTCTAAAGCTAGAAAAAATTAACATAATTTCGATATATTTAATAAATTGGTTACAAACACTTAAAACATAAAAAACTTCCGTCATTTTTAAATATATATATATTTTTTTTTTTAAATTTTAAGTCTTAAGAATTAATTATTAAGTTATTGGCTGCATGAAAACCCAGTTTTTCACAAATAAAAATATTTAATATATTTCTAAATAATTTGTGTAATTGTTCTTTTGAGTAAAATAACGCTATCTCAAATTATAATTAACCGTTCGTCATTTACAGCAATATTATTTTAAATTTATCCAATCATCTATGAAATTATCAAAGTAATTGCGCAGATAGAACAATTTTTTAAAACTAAGACAGCAAATGTACTGTGTCCAAAAAGTAAGACCAATTTCCAATTTAAAATTCCCGGGGCTTATGGAATTATGGCTCTTTTTTAAGGTTGTTGGCACTGTCCTTGATGTCTGTGTAAAATTTGACGTCAAACTATTCATTAGTGTTACAGTCACGCTTGGCTTTGTGAGACGCTAAAACAGATTCCGGTGATTTTTGAAATGTCTGAATTAATTGAGAAAAGAACTTGCATTAAATTTTGTTTGTGGAAACGTATAGAATATTGCAGAAGGCATTCGGTGATCATTCCTATATCGGAAAGAAATGTTTAGAAGTGGTATAAGCAGTTCAAAGATGGCAGACAACGCTTGAAGATGAAGAGCTCTCTGGTCGACCATCAACCTCAACCAACGAAGCTCACGTCCAAAAAATTAAAGATTTGGCGCTTGCAAACCGTCGATTTACAATTAGAGATCTTTCTGATGATGTTCGAATTTCGAAAGGATCGGTCAATTTCATTTTGGCCTTTAAACGCGTCAAATCTCTATTGGTACCGAAAACCTTGAATGAACCAACTCATACTGCGTTGATTCTTCGGGAATTTTCGGGGCCAAAAATAAAATCCATATCGTTTCACAGTCACCGTGTTCACACCGTGCGACTTCTGGTTATTTCCTAAACTCAAAAGACCCCTCTGGGGACACCGTTTTGAGTCGATTGAAGAGATTCCACTTGAATCGCCGCACGCTTTGAAGGCCATCCCTGCCGATGACTTTTTAGCATGCATTGAGGATTGGAAAAAATTTGGCATAAGTGCATTGTGTCCGGAGGGGGATTACTTTGAAGGCGATGAAATAAATTTGGAAGAATAAATGCTTTATTTGAATAAAAGTTTTTGAAAAAAAAAATAAATAATTGGTCTTACTTTTGGACACAGTAGTAAAATTGGGAATTTAAAAGAAATTCAGAAAAACATCTCGTGCTATGAGAGCAATTAAAAGTTGGAGATCGAAAAACAAAAGTTATCGGTGCAATCAGGTGTCCGTTACACGATGCCCAAAAAGAAAAAAAAACAAATTAAGAATAAAACAAATTGCAAATTATAGGGATACACATTTTTTTATATATCAACAACAACTCAGAGGACGCTAAGAAATTATATAAACAATATGTATATAAATAAAAAAATGAAAACCGCATATGCAAATATTGAGAGTTATTTATAAAATAAGATTGAAAAGATTTTTTTTTTTTTTTTTACTCTCAGATCATGTAGGTTTTCTTGCATTTTACACAATTTTATTTTGAAAACATGTACAATTTTTGTGCTTGAATTATTGGCATAGTTTTCTATCCAGTCTAAACTGATATAATATTTAGAAAATAATGTTATAATGTAAAAACAAAATATTATTAAACAATGGTTTCATTGTTTCTGTTAATAAGAGATTTTGAATTAATATGTATTTTTTTTTTTCAGTCAGAAGTATTTCATTTGAAAATAAATTAATAATGCACATATGTATTAGTAGCATTGAAGAGATTTGTGTCAGTATATGAGATCATTCGTTACTACTATAGATTTGTAGCATATTCAGCATTATCAAGAGTTGTAGCACGAAAACCTGATCCACGTATTCATAACAGAAAACAGAGGGTGTGGGGTTATAATAAAAATAGAAAAATCACTATATATACTTTGCGCAAATTGAATTTTTTTTTTTTTCAATCGTTTATTTTTAAAATTAATAAATTCATTCTTTTGTACAAAATTCGTAAAAAAAAAAAAAAAAAAAGGAAAGAAAATATTTTTTTCTAAGATCATTAATCTAGTAAATACATAAAAATTAATAGAATTCATCTCAAATTCACTGTCAAAATAAAAGATTCAATATCTTTTACTTACTAAAAGTCCATAATCATTTAAAAAAACATACGTTTAATCAACTTACAGTCATCCAAACAAAGGCATATAGATAGCACGTATTTTGCACTAATTAATAAATTCCTTTTTTTTTTTGTACGAAATTCGTAAAAAAGAAAAAGAAAAGAATTTTTCTAAGAAATTAAAAATTGATTTCTAAAAATTAATTTGATTTCTAAGAAATCAATTTTTCTTAAAATTAATCTATCAAATACATAAAAATTAATACAATGAATCTCAAATTCACTGGCAAAATAAAAGATTCAAAAACTTTTACTTGCTAAAAGTCCATATTCATTTCAAAAAGCATACGTTTAATCAACTTATAAGTCATCCAAACAAAGGCATATAGAATCTGTTTCATTTTGCACTAATTAATAAACTCATTTTTTTGTACAAAATTCGTAAAAAAAAAAAAAAAAAAGAAAATAATTCTTTCTAAGAACATTAAATACACAAAAATTAATGCAATGATCTCAAATTCACTGGCAAAATAAAACATTCGAAATCTTTTACTTACTAAAAGTCCATATTCATTTCAAAAAACATACGTTTGATCAACTAATGGTAATCCAAACAAAGGCATATAGAAAGCACTCATTTTGCACTAATTAATAAACTCAATTTTTTTGTACAAAATTCGTAAAAAAAAGAAAAAAAAAAGATTTTTTTAAAGAACATTAATATATTAAATACATAAAAATTAATACAATGCATCTCAAATTCACTGGCAAAATAAAATATTCGAAATCTTTTACTTACTAAAAGTCGATATTTATTTCAAAAACATACGTTTAATCAACTTACAGTCATCCAAACAAAGGCATATAGAAAGCACTCATTTTGCACTAATTAATAAATTCATTTTTTTGTACAAAATTCGTAAAAAGAAAAGAAAAGAATTTTTCTAAGAACATTAAATACATAAAAATTAAGAATTAATCCTTACAGAAGGCACTCATTTTGCACTAATTAATAAATTCATTTTTTTTTTTTTTGTACAAAATTTGTAAAAAAAAAAAAGAAAAGAATTTTTCTACGAACATTAATCTGTCAAATACATAAAAATTAATACAATGCATCTCAAATTCACTGGCAAAAATAAAAGATTCAAAAACTTTTACTTAATAAAAGTCCATATTCATATCAAAAAGCGCACGTTTAATCAACTTATAGTCATCCAAACAAAGGCACATAGAAAGCACTCATTTTGCACTAATTAATAAATTCATTTTTTTGTACAAAATTTAAAAAGAAAAGAAAAGAATTTTTCTAAGAACATTAAATACATAAAAATTAAGAATTAATCCTTACAGAAGGCACTCATTTTGCACTAATTAATAAATTCATTTTTTTGTACAAAATTTGTAAAAAAAAAAAGAAAAGAATTTTTCTACGAACATTAATCTGTCAAATACATAAAAATTAATACAATGCATCTCAAATTCACTGGCAAAATAAAAGATTCAAAAACTTTTACTTAATAAAAGTCCATATTCATATCAAAAAGCGCACGTTTAATCAACTTATAGTCATCCAAACAAAGGCACATAGAAAGCACTCATTTTGCACTAATTAATAAATTCATTTTTTTGTACAAAATTCGTAAAAAGAAAAGAAAAGAATTTTTTCTAAGAACATTAAATACATAAAAATTAAGAATTAATCCTTACAGAAGGCACTCATTTTGCACTAATTAATAAATTCATTTTTTTGTACAAAATTTGTAAAAAAAAAAAAAAGAATTTTTCTACGAACATTAATCTGTCAAATACATAAAAATTAATAATGCATCTCAAATTCACTGGCAAAATAAAAGATTCAAAAACTTTTACTCAATAAAAGTCCATATTCATATCAAAAAGCGCACGTTTAATCAACTTATAGTCATCCAAACAAAGGCACATAGAAAGCACTCATTTTTGCACTAATTAATAAATTCATTTTTGTACAAAATTCGTAAAAAGAAAAGAAAAGAATTTTTCTAAGAACATTAAATACATAAAAATTAAGAATTAATCCTTACAGAAGGCACTCATTTTTGCACTAATTAATAAATTCATTTTTTGTACAAAATTTGTAAAAAAAAAAAAAAAAAAGAAAGAATTTTTCTACGAACATTAATCTGTCAAATACATAAAAATTAATACAATGCATCTCAAATTCACTGGCAAAATAAAAGATTCAAAAACTTTTACTTAATAAAAGTCCATATTCATATCAAAAAGCGCACGTTTAATCAACTTATAGTCATCCAAACAAAGGCACATAGAAAGCACTCATTTTGCACTAATTAATAAATTCATTTTTTTGTACAAAATTCGTAAAAAGAAAAGAAAAGAATTTTTTTCTAAGAACATTAAATACATAAAAATTAAGAATTAATCCTTACAGAAGGCACTCATTTTGCACTAATTAATAAATTCATTTTTTTGTACAAAATTTGTAAAAAAAAAAAGAAAAGAATTTTTTCTACGAACATTAATCTGTCAAATACATAAAAATTAATACAATGCATCTCAAATTCACTGGCAAAATAAAGATTCAAAAACTTTTACTTAATAAAAGTCCATATTCATATCAAAAAGCGCACGTTTAATCAACTTATAGTCATCCAAACAAAGGCACATAGAAAGCACTCATTTTGCACTAATTAATAAATTCATTTTTGTACAAAATTCGTAAAAAAAGAAAAGAAAAGAATTTTTTCTAAGAACATTAAATACATAAAAATTAAGTATTAATCATTACAGAAGGCACTCATTTTGCACTAATTAATAAACTAATTTTTAGTACAAAATTTGTAAAAAAAAAAAAAGGAAAGAAAAGAATTTTTCTGAGAAGATTGTTCTATTAAATACATAAAAATTAATATAATATAACTCGAATTCATTATCAAAATAGAAAATTCAAAAACTTTTACTTACTGAAAGTCCATATTCATTTCAAAAAGAACATATTCAGAAGTCCATATTCATTTCAAAAGTTTATTAATTAGTGCAAAAAGAGTTCTTTAATCAACTCATTTTTTGCACAAAATTCGTAAAAAAAAAAAGAAAAAGAAAAGAATTTTTTTCTAAGAACATTAATCTATTAAATACATAAAAAATAACACAATGCATCTCAAATTCACTGGCAAAATACAAGATTCAAAAACATTCACTTACTAAAAGTCCATATTCATTTCAAAAAACATAGATTTAATTGACTTATAGTCACCCAAACAAAGGCACAAACAAACCCAATACATAGCACTCATTTTGCACTAATTAATGAAATACAAAATTCGTAAAAAGAAAAGTACGAAAAAAAAAAAAAATGAATTGTACAAAATTCGTAAAAAGAAAAGAAAAACGAAAAGATTTTTTTGTAATAACATTAATCTATAAAATACATAAAAATGAATACAATGCATCTCAAATTCACTGACGAAATACAAGATTCGAAATCTTTTACTTACTAAAAGTCCATATTCAATTCAAAAAAAAAACATTATTACGTTTAATCAACTTATAGTCATCAAAGCAAAAGCATATATAAAGCACTCATTTCGCGACAGAATTTCTGCACAACTTGTATTCTGCAAAAAAATGCGCATTGTGAATTTTTTCGCTGTAAGTGTACTCTGTTATTTTATTTCGCCACACACTCTTGGCAGCTGTGTACATATCGTTGTACTTTATTAAGAAATGTTGATTCAAAACCATAGCAACTGAATAAAACTTCATAAAATCCATTCTTATATGCGAAGGATGTTATCATCTGCACTACTAAAACTATTTGTTTCTTTAAAGTCTAGCAGATTTTGTACTTATTTTTTTTTTCTAATGCAGCTGGCGAACACTTAGACAGCTGTCTTGGATGCCTTGTGTTGCATCGATTACCCAGTGGGTGCATGTAGCTTGAAGATAAGCTACGAACGCGGAGTAACAATGCCCCCACAACGCTCCTATTAGACCGGGATCTGCGGTTTAAAGTGGATTCCGAACACACTACAAACATCCATGGCCCCGCCGGGACTCGAACCCGAAATCTGTGATACCGTGCGTCAGAGCGCTAGCCACTCGGCCATCCAGGTCCACTTTAGCAGAAAATAAAGGTAACTAAACAATGGTTAGAAGGGCTATATTTTTGCGCTTTACGAAGTGACAAAACCTTAGTCGATTATTAAAAAAAAAAAATGTGAAGGCATGATTTAAATATTTCTATACGTCAAATAAGTCACATAATTAATAATATTAAGAAGGAAACGTGAAAATTTATATTTGACTGGAACAAAATTTTAAAAAAAAAACAGACCCAACAAAGGTACGTATCAACATCAGTGGCGCAGCAGCCCCATGGAGGGCCAAGGCCGTCTGTCTACTGGCAGACACCGGATATATGGCAGGATATGTTTTTACAGGTAGGGTTGTCAGCCCTACGCCCAATGCTCTATAGCCATATTACATTGGGACCTACGAATTAAAGTGGATTCCGAACTAATGCAAGCATCCATGACACCGCCGGGACTCGAACCCAAAATCTGTAACACCTAACGGCAGAACGCTAGTCACTTGGCCATCAGGCTAAAGGTACGTATACCTCTTATTATGTCTAAAATAGCATCTCGTTTTTAAAAATTCGTACCTCCAAAACAACTACATTTAAACATCTCTCTTCTCAACTTAACAACAACAAAAAAAATGATGTTAAATAGCTAACGCTAAAACATATTTTTTTTTTACCATAGAACAATGTGTAGTAGGTTGTAGGAAAATTTGGCAGGCGAAAAACTAAATATAATAAGCATTCTTTAATCCGGCATTCGATGGATCGGCACTTTCTATAATCAGGCACCGATCGAGTTGTTTGATTTTGGATTTATTCTTGTAGATTCGGCTGCTTATTGAACCCAGCTATTTTGCCACCCGGTCGTGACCCTGTGTTGCTCACACTTTGCTTTATCATAATTAGGGCATGATGGCTGAGAGATTAATGCTCTGACGCTCGGTGCCACAAGTTTCGAGTTCGAGTCCTGAGGTGCTATGGATGTTTGTAGTGGTTCAAATCCACTTTAAACCGTAGGTCCCGATCTAGTATAACTGTAAAACGTTAGGCGTAATGCTGACAACCCGTAAAAGAAAACATCTGCAGTTGGATTTGGCCCCCTATGGGACTGTTACGCCAATGAAGGAGAAGTAGTTTATCATAATTTACACTTTTTATTTCATTATAGCGAAAAATTCACTCATTTGAAGAGCTCATAAATTCGTAATGATTTTTAAAAAGAGATCCGGATCGTTTTCAGTCGATTGAGATTCAACGTGAATCGCCGCGCGCTTTGAAGGCCATCCCTGCCGATGACTTTTCAGCACGCATTGAGGATTGGGAAAAACGTTGGCATAAGTGCATTGAGTCCGGAGGGGCTATGAAATAAATTTGGAAGAGTAAATACAGAGTTTTGGGGGGAAAAAAATAATTGGTCTTACTTTTTACCACAGTAGTGTATATATATATATATATATATATATGAATGTAAATGAGTATGTGAATGTTTGCGTGCATATATATATATATATATATATATGCTTGTTTGCGCTATATACATATATATAGATGTTAGTGCGCTTTGTATGTGTTAGCGTATGTGTGCGTATACTTGTATGTGTGCTCAAGTATGTAGCTTTGTGAGCGACTATGTATGCCCTTGGGCACTTTGTGTATAAAGACTCATGTGCATGCGTACATATATATGCATAGATGTACAAGTACGGGAGCATGTGTATGAGCTATGAGCTTGCGTATGTAATATACATGCACAAGTACATATATGCTCATGTATCCGTGTAAGCATATAAGAGCATGAACATATGTGCTTACGTTTATGCATGTACATGTATGTGCATGCATATATATATATATATATATATATATATTGTGTTTGTATTGTGCATGAGTATATGTATGTATGAGCAAGCGCATATACATATGTGTGCACGTATGTATGAGCACGTGCATATACATATGTGTGCACGTACATATATTGTGCGTGAACGTGTATTCATGTATGAACACGAATGTGAATATCTATGAAAATACGTACATAAATTCTTAAATACTTTGTTATAATCACATAATTCAGGCATGGATCATTGCATATATTTATTTACAAGACGCAGATACAAAAAAATATGTAAATACATATATAGATTTCATACACTGTAATGTACGTCACATTTCTGAAAGGCTTGATGTAGAGGTTATAATTAATTTAAATAATCTAATAAAAATTAAGAGAGAATTCGAAGAAGAATTAAGAAAGAATTTAAACAAAATTTGGAAGTAATTCTAGTTGATGTTTTTGTTTTCTAATGCAGCTGACAAATACTTAGATCGAGATCTTTTATACTATAAGGGCTGTACCGACATTACTCATTTAGCACTACCCAGGGAGCGCGAATAACTTGAGGGAAAAAAAAAAAAAAAGTTTGCACGATTTTCAAAGATCTAACGAAAGATTAATTGGCGCGTAGGTTAGTTGAGAAAGTAACTTAACACGTTGGTCAGTTGACGTGAATTAGTAGTGAAACTTAATTTAATTGTATTAGTAATAATCGTAAATAAAAGTGTATTTATAATCTACAAAAAAAGCTGGAAGCAGTTATTTGTGGAATAAATGTGCGCAAAAGCACGTACAAACATACATAATTACACATAGCAAGGATTTAGGAAATCACATAGGATTTTAGGAAAATTATCAGTATACCTATTAATTATTACCTATTAATAAATATTACCTTCGAATTAAAATTCTATCCGAGGGCCGGATAGAACTTTCCGGTGGGCCGTAGTTTGCCCATCCCTGCTCTAGATCTTCTTCTTTCCAATGATTTTCAAATTTAATGCAAAATATTTAATAACTTATAGGTTTCTTTTAATTTGCGGGTCCGAGGCAAATTAAAAGAAATATATATTATATAGCTAACTCCTTTACTACTTTGATTAAATATTTTTTCAAAGTACTGATAATCTTTTACTTTTTCTATTTTAGTTCTACAAAACATAACTTCATTTTGCATCCTCAGATTGCTTCATCTTATATATGTGAACAAATGTTTTCAACTATGAACCTTAGAAAGAATTATTTCAGAAGTAGACTGACAGATGAGCATTTAACCTCGTTCCTTAGAAACAGTACATCTCGCTTCGAACCTCAATATAAGGAACTTTTAAAATGAAATCGCAATTTCATTCATCTCATTTACATATTTGAATTGTAATACTTGTATATTGTTTTTAAAATTTTAGAAAAATTTATCTTGGCCCGCCAAACTTTTTTTTTTTTTTTTTTTTTTTTTTTTTTTTTCGATTTTTGGCCCGCGACCGAAAAAAGTTTGCCCATCCCTGGTCTAGAGACACAACAACTATTTAAATCAAGGTCTAAATTATGATGTCAAATTATATATATATATATATATACCCCAAAAAAATTTATTTTATGCTCTGACGGTGAGTGTTTCATTATATATTCAATAAAATTAGTACGGTTCTTCTCATAAGTACAGTTTTTAGCGAAATCATTGGAAAGACCATAACGTGAAAAATTAATACGTTAACTACCACTTTTTATGTATATTGGAACAACAGTTATCAGCCTTCAAAATTATCTAGCTAATATGCTTCATGTAAAATAGTGATATTCAAACTTATTTGTTCTGCCATCCTCTTTCAGAAAAAAAAAAAATTATTCAGTTGCCTCCTTAAAATCTATCCTCTTTCAACAAACAAATAAAGGATATGGATATATATATATATATATATATATACATATGCATATATAGATACCTACGTCTTAAAACCCGGTTAATAAAGATGTTGTGAATAGGGTACTTTGAGAATAGAAATTATAAAATTATTTATCAAAATCAACCATAATAATGTTCGTATAATACATAGAAAATTAATACAACAAAAGTTTATCTGAAAATAACAAATAATATAAAAAACTTTTTTTAAGTCAATTCCTACTTAGGTCAACAAAGAAAAGTGTTATTTTTAGTTACTTTTTATTAAATAATATAAATATAAATATGTACATACATATGACAGAATCACAATATTAAAAAATAGAAAGCGAATTTCCTTGCAATTTTCCATTTTCCTTTCTATATATGGTGTTTGACTCTTATTTCTTTTGTTACTGTTTATGTCTAATTTATGAAGCTGATGGTGATCTATAGTTTCTCATTCCATCCATCTCTTGTAATGCTTCGTTATTGCAAGGAATCTTTACAGTGAGTTTCGAGCAGTCCAGTACTTCAATGAATAGTCCATCTAATGATTTCACACAACTCAAGGCGACATAGGCTTGACCTGCTACGAAGAGTTTTCGTACTACTGCATAATCTACAGTGCTACCTTGCATCTTAGGTACTGTTGATGCCCAAGATAATATTAATGGTAGCATTCTTCGTTCAGCAGTACCGTGGCTGGGTTTGGCGGGGAATTGCACTGATATTGGCTCGGTTCTGTGAACACCATTATTGTATTAATTAAATTTAATTAATGAATTAATATTTGAAAAACTGTATTAACATCAAGTATCATCCACTACAAGTTCAAAAAAATGTATTTGAACTTGAGTGGATGAATAAAAAAGTATTTTATGAACGATTGAAAATTTGAACAAGATATATAAATATACGGTACTTACGTATTAACGCTACCTTGGCTACAGTTTTGATGGTTTTTAAGTGGCGCCAATCTAACAGCTACAGATTTGCTATTTTTAATGCCATTTTTTTAGTGCTACGAAAATGCCTGTCGGCCTGTTTTCCAATGAAATCTGTTTGACTACTTTGTGTTTAAATAAAGTGTTTTGAATTTTGAAAGCGTTTTGATTTTAAATGAAGTGTTTTATATATTTTATTATTTGGAACAAAAATTTTAAGTGTAGAATGGCGCCACTTAAAAACCGCCAAATCTGTACCTGCGGTTGGCGTTCAAAAGATAACTGCGTGCGCGTGCGAACAACAATATTGCTCTTTATTGGCGCAACTGTAACCAAGGTAGCGTTAATACGTAAGTACCAAATATACATATAGAGAGAGAGTGTGAACTAATAGTAGGAATTGAAAAATTAAGAATAACATTAAAATTGATCCTAATGAGAAGAATGGACCTGACACGTTGTTGTCAAAGAATTAATCCTGGGCTCTTTTTTGACAGCAATAATCTTAAATTCGTTATTTTAAATCGTTTTTTTTTTTTTTTTTTTTTTTAATATATAACCTCATCAAAAATACACTGTATTTAGTAGAGTGTATTTTAAGAAGAAAATACAATTAAAAACATAATCCAGGAATAATAATTTTGCTGGCAGAATTGTTGGTAGCAATCTTTGAATCGTCAACAAATAAACTAGTCTAAATTTTTTTTTTTTTTTTTTTGCTACTTTATGCTTTTATTCCTTATTTCTACTTCCTTATTCTTATTTTTATTAAATGCACATGAAGCTGAGTCTATTGAGTGAGAAATTTTGTACATATGCATTAATATCATAGATAAGTGCAAATGCTAAAGATGATCTCCAGTCAAGAAAGAGAAAAGTTTATAAGGAAATACTTAACTTGTTTACTTTTGGTTTTAAATCTTTTAATTTCATTATTTAACCTTAATTATATCCTTGTTAAAAAAAAAAATTTTTTAATGGGTGAATATATTTAAAAGTGAAAATAGAATTTTATGCATTTTGAAATTAAAAAAAATTATGATTATTTGATGTAATGAAATGCCAACAATTTATTTATTTATTATTATTCATATAGCCTATAATATACTCCATTTAAAATAAAATATTTTTATTATTTAATTACATTTTTAATTTAATAAAATTTAATTTTTTTTATGCAAGTTATGTATTTGATGTTTTAAATCATGCCTATGTTGCTATGTCTTCTAATACTAATTGATTGAAATTAAAATATAGAGCAATCAAATGTTTCTTTAAATTATATTTTAAATTAAGCAATTAAAACAATTCATTTACTTTGAAAAATTATTATTTATGTTTTTCATTAAGTTATAAAATTATTTCAGCAAACTACATATTATTAACAAATATAATCAGGAGCTCCCAGGTGCAGTAAATATTATGATACAATTTATTAAAAAATATTTTCAGGAAAAAAAATAATTATTTAAAAGTTACAACTAAAAACATTTTCAAGGAGAACACATTTCACATTTCAAATATTATATAATCTTGTCATTTGTTACATATCTAAATTATATATATATATATATATTTTCTGTGGACATTTTTTACAGAATATAAAAATCTCATACCACCACAAAGAAAAGTTGCTTGTTAAAAAAATTGAAAAACTTTGTGTGGTTTGGTTTGTTGCTCTATGGTCCTCTTGTGCACACACTTGAGTGAGGAAGTAAATTTGTGGATGACGAAAAAAAAAAAAAAACCAACAGGATTTTTACTAAAATTGACAAGATCTGATATTGATGTGTGCCAGTATGAAAAAGGCATAGAATGAAATTATAGATAAGAATTAAAATTAAAATTATGAAAGACAAATTAATAATGAAATGTGACACTGATTAAAATTTTCACGTCTGTAGCCAGTATGAAGATAACAAATCACCGAGAAAATAATGCCTCTTTGTATTCACCATAGTTTCTTTAACGCATATCATCTTTCTGATTTCATTGCATTGCATTTGCAATGTATTTTTTTATATATCTGTGGTATCAAAAATCTCTTGATAATTGAAAAAATGTTGTTACTTTCATGCAAAGATTCTAAAAACAAAATTTGAGATATATGGTTTATCAAATAACATTCATGATTGATTGATGGGTTATTAAATAATAGTAACTAGTATATTTAAAGCATTCATATTATAATGAAAAAATATATAAATATATTGCAGTGCTCAAAAATCAAATTAAATTCATTACAAACATTTAGGGCTGTTACATCTTAAAAATGATGTCAATTGATTGTTAAGCAGTTTACCAGATTTAATGTTTGATTGCACAAATTATTCTCGTTAATTATTAACCATTATACCAATTTGAAATGAAAAAAAAAAATCCATAAGGACTTGTCCTTGTATTACTGAAAACTGCGAAGTGATTAATTCAAAATAATAGATATTATTATAACAAACACAATAGAAATGTTTTTTTATTGTTACTGTTATTGTTTTCCCAAATTTTCTTTGATTATTATTCAATGACTTTGACTATTATTCGCCTCATTATATTATCAATTTTATTAATGAATAAAATTTCGTCCACCTAAAATATTGGGTATTTGTTTCAAATACCCGTAAATTTGTAAAAATGCACATATTTTCAGTCTGTACATTTCCTTTAACATTATAAATTAATTTAAAATATTTTATACAATACTGGAATCTGCAGTTCTCTTTTTCAAAAACGACATTAGAGAAAAAAATCCTGAAAACCCTGAAACATTTTTTTTTTTTTTCCCCTCATGATGACGGAGGTGTTTCCATACCATTTCTTATTTGTTTACTAACACTTATTTACTATTGCCAGAATTAAGAAAGAAAAAAAAAAAAACTCTCAATATTTAAAATTTTGCTTATAGTGGTTTGAAAAATAATGTTTAAATTAACTTCCATCACTATGAAATATTAAATATTTTCAATTTTATGTAAAAAGATACCTTTAATTGATTGCATACATACTCCACAATTTCAATTCAAATTTATTTAAGTTTCATCTTTAAGAATAGCGAAAAATTATTATAACTATTTATTTTTTATTTATTTTAACTAATTTTTTTTTTTTTTAGTTTTTTAAATTGCATTCAAATACATTAAATAAAAGCAATAATAAAAGTACTAAAGTGAAGTGAGACGATCTCCATTAGTTTTGTAATATATCGAGTTAAATTGTGATATTTGAAAACTAATTTATTTGAAAATGTTTTTATGTTTTGAATAGATAAATTATATTCGTAATAAATATGTTTCATTTCATATGTGAAATTTAACAGTTTTATTAGAGAAATTATTATTCAGCAGAAATGACAACACTACAGGTGAGATATAAGTTGTCTAATTAGAAATTTGCCAAATTTTGTTTATAAACATGTCAAAATGTAATATGAATCAATCATTTTGATTTTTTAATTGCTTTTTATTTTGTTTTTGTTGTTTTAGATGAAAGCTCTTAATGTGTAATCTAAATTTAATAAAAATGTCAATAATTTAATGTGTATCATAACTATTTATTGTTAAAAGTCAGTTTTTAATTACTTATGAAACCCTTAGAATACGTAATATTGATATTGTTGACCATTATTAATATTGTTTGACCACAAACTTCAATCTCATACATTTTAAATAGTTATTTCTTAATTTTAGCATTTTAATTGATTATATATTCATTGAGATAGCATAACAGATATATATTAATTAGTCATATTTATATCTTTCCAGATAAATGTAAAAGTTTTTACCTCCATAAATTGCAGATATTTCTTAAATGTGAAGACAATACTTTGTAACTTAATTATGTAGCCAAATTTAATTATACAGTAAATCTTTCTAAAATATAATGAATTAATTTTCATATTTTTGCAAAATTATATTCATGCAAGTGATTGTTAAATACAAAATTTTATTATTTTAAATAATATTCAAGATATTAATTTAAATTAAATTTTAACAACAAACATGTTGCCTTTCTAATTTTTCATATTCTGCTTAAGTTTCTCTTTCTGATAGTTAATTTTTTAATTGATATATCATTGAAATTAAAGTATTTCAATCTTCTAATGTAATGAATCTTGACAAGCATTTGTTGATGCAGTACCACTTCATTACCCTACACTAAAGGGCATTGTGATGTTTCATTGTCTTTTTTGAAATTAAAATTTGCTTGCAAAAAAGGAAAAAAATTTTAATATTTGGGAATATAGAGAGGCAATGGAAATTACCCGTCGACCAGATAGAAGCGCAAACAAAATAAATTTTATAACTGAAATGCATAAGTTGAGATTAAATCAAAATTTATATGAAAAATAAAAATTATGTTTTCTATATTGTTTTTTTTTTTTTTTGTTTTTTTTTTTTTTTTTTTTTTTTATCAAAAACAGTACTTTACTTTACATAAAATAGTATGTAAAACTAAAACTTTTTAATGTTAATAAACGGTATTATTAATGTATAGCAGATGAAAATAATTTTTGTAAGTTAAAAATATATCTCATTTTATAATTTTGAATTTCCGCTGTTAAAAATTTTGCAGTTAAATCACTTCTTCAGCATATTACAATTTTTCTTTGTTTTTCAAAATGATCTATTGCTGTAATAATTGCATCATAAATTTATAAATACTATGTAGAAGTAATAAGCTTACAGTTTGTTAAACATGTTAAGTAAAGAAAATTATAATTTCATTGTTCAAATAAAGTTAATTAGCAATATTTTATATTTACAAAAGTAAAATAATTAGAACTGAAAAAAATATTCTATAGAGAAAGTTTAATATATTAATTGAAATCTCTGAAATTAATATTAGCGAGAAACTATGTCATATAATATCCTTTTCTGGCCTAGATATATTGTCCACGTTTACTTCTATTTGGTAGTATGAATTTTGTTGCAAATCAAATTCGTTGAATTTCAATCTTTTATTCTGGAGTCATTTTACGGTATTAAGAGCCTAAGATCATAAAAGCTTGTTCTCTTTTTTTTTTTTTTTTTTTTACCTCAAGACATAACATATTATACATAAAATTAAAACTAATTTAATGTTGTTTACAAATTTAGAAGTCATTAATTATAAATAATATAGTATATACAATAAAGAGAAATTTCTAGTCATGTAGTAGACTTCATAAACATGATATATTTGAGTTTTCTTCTGTTTCATTATATATTTTTCTGTCTTTTAGTTTAAGGGGAAAATCTTTTCAAAATGTATTTCGTTATTTAAGGATTTGAAATGGCTTCTTAAGAAGTATTCTTACTAATTTTATGTTACGGAACACGAGTTTTCTTGTATCAATTATACACATAGAAAAAAAGCATTTTGTCATGTCTGTTGCTATTGAATGCTAATTAACAAACATTTTAAGTTGAAACTATTTTCCATTAAATTCTTCTTAACTCTGTATTTGTTTCATTGCCAAATGTGAAAGGGCAGTGGGTTGTAACTCTGTTTGATAAACATAGATAGCCAAGTCAAGTAAATAATTTGGTCACAAATGCATGACTGTAAAACATATTTTTAAACCACTAATCAAAAATAGGTTCAAGCATTATGAAGAATGACAATTTACCAAGATACAAGTTAATAATTATCCATCTATACCTTTTATCTGATCACACATCATGTTTTTTTTCTTTCTCTGTTATATTGACAATATTGACTGAATAATAACAAAAATTAATGCCAAAGTAAAAAGTTATTATGGCTTTTCCACATCTTACATTTATGTACTTTATAATATTTTTTTAACATTTAATAATAATTAAAACTTAAAATATAAAATTGTTTTGTTAGTGAAATATTATGAATAAATAATCCTAAATTAATAATATGAGAAAGCATCCATTTATAAAATAATTTTAAAATACTTATCTTTTTTTTTTTTGCATCCACATAATTAATGTAGCATTAATAGTAGAATATATATAGAGAGAGAGAGACAAATCATATCTACAGTGCATGAATATTTTTTTTTAACATTTATTCCAAATTTAAGTGGTTTGATTATAAAAGAAAACTCTGAATGTTTAAGTATCATAAAGTACATTAAATCCTTGTGTATTTCTTATTTAGCATTAAGTTTTCTTTATCTAATCTAGAATTTTAAAACGTGAAACTTTAATGGATCATATCCGCAACACTTGCAATTTATATTTGTGTGTGCGTGCACATGTATTTCAATACAGAAATTAACATAATTTAGACATTGATATGTACTACTGTTGAATAAGATATTAATTGTTTAACAGGTGTTTTTGTAAAGTTATAATGTTTTTCACATTGTAATTGTCTGCAATGTGCATAATGTTATGCTATAATAATATTGTTTTGTACATAATATTATTTTAAAACAAAAAAAAAATTTCTACAATATTTTTTTTTCTTTTAAATGCGATACTTTAAAAAACGTTACTATTATTGAATTAAATAATTTGTTATAAAATTCTCGAAGTTTATAAAAGAGTATTTTTTCCAATGCTCATTTTGTTAATAACTTATTGTTCCAAGAAAAGGTTTTTTTTTTTTTTTTTTTCCAAAAATTATGGTTGCCTTGCATGTATAGATAATATTAATGATGTAACTATCTTTAATTGTTAAAACTTGCACAACAACATGTGTAAAATAATAAATTCTGCTTATTTAAACAGCAAGTGCCTGTAAATATTCCTTTACTATATATGTAATATACATGTTTTTCTAATTATTCAGCTATATATATATTTTTTTTTTAATTTTACTATTGCTGATATTTTTAAAACTTAAATTAGAAAAATGTGAGATGTTTATTATACTTATATATTACACCCTTAAGAATTTAATAAATATTATACATCTTTTTGATTTTATATTTTATATGCTTGATTGTTTGCATATAGACATACTTTTAATTACAAATTAATGTGTTGAGATGCATTTCCAGTTTTTATCGTTTATCCGTCATGTGATCTAACATTTTAAATAAAGAATTCCTGAATTAGTAATGTATAATTTTTACCATACTGTATAACAGGAGTAATTGTGCTCTGAAATTTACTAAAATTTCATGTCATCATTCTAAAATTTTCATGTTACATGCTCTTGGAAATAAATATGCTTTAAAAATTTATAATGATGAAAAGCAACTTATTTAGAGATTGTGTAATGCTTTCTTTCAAGTTTTACATTATGATTTTGCTTGATAGAGGTCTAACTTGTTTTATACACAATTTGTCAAAAATCTGAGATGTTAAAATTTCAGTAATAGTCACAATTTCATCTATGCTATGTAGTTTAAAACTTTTTAGTATATTTTTAATATTTTATTTTATATTCATATATGTATATATTTTAGAAAGCTATTGACTTGGTTACTAAAGCTACAGAAGAGGACAAGAATAAAAATTATGAAGAAGCATTCAGACTTTACGAACATGCTGTAGAGTACTTTCTCCATGCTATTAAATGTATGTTTGTAATGAGCTTTTACTTCTGAACTGAGCTATTTCATTAATCAAAAAAATTAAACTATCAAAAATGGTAAAATACTAATTAGAGTAAATAGTTTTCATTATAATAAATTAAAAAATTATTTTTAATGTTTTAAAAGTTTATGTAGAATATACTAAGGAATCTTTTTAAGATAAGCTAGAATTTGCTTTCATATCGAGTTAAAATTTTTAACTTTGTTTCTCTTAAATTGCATCAATTTTTTTTTTTTTTTTTTTTTTTTTTTCCCTTATAAAAATTCATTTCAATTTTTTCATTTATGAAATAGAACTTAAATTATGAAACTAACTTGCATAATTTTAAAGTTATGCTTTTTCATTATGTGAATTAAATTCTTTAATTCATTTTTTACCAGATACTATACATACAATTATTTTTTTTGGTTTTTATTATTTTGAAAAAGTAAGAAAAATTATAGGATTATGCTATCTCAAATTTCAAAGCCATTATTTTGATAACTCATCTTATCTTAAGTACTCAATCTAGAAATTAATATTAATTTTGTAGAAAAATTAGCAGATTACACGAAAAGAAATACTAAGGAAAGCTATATATATCTAAATAGGTTATTCAGAATCAAAGCTTTTATCTTTGGATTATACTAGCTGGCAAAATAATATAAATCATAATAAATTTTTAAATAATAATTCATAATAAGTTTTTTATTATGTGAATTATAAATTAATGTGATTATTTGAAAATAAAACAAATAATGTAATATACATACAGAACAAATTTTAGAGTCTTAATTTGAAGAAAAGAAATTTGTAATCTCTTAATCTATATTCCTTCTAAGTCTATTTTGTCTTATTTGTAAAAATGTTTTTAATTTCTTCATATTGAAAATTATATAGTATTTGACTTACGAGCCATTGATGTTTTCACGGCAGTTTTATTTTTATATATTTAACTATTCTACCAATAGTTCAATTCATCAACTTTAAAAAAAATTTGATATAAAAAAAATATTGAACAAATTAGATATTTTATCTATTTTATTATTATGTATATTTTAAGATTTGATTCACTAGATATATATTGAGTGGTCATATTTCAATTGGCACTACTAAGAGCCACTTGCAACTTGATCTAACAAGTGGAATAGCATAACATTTTATTCAAAGACTAATAAAGACATGAAAACGAAGGCTCCATCAAAAAAAAATAAATAATTGGCAATTATGGATAAGTTTGGAATTTTGTGGGATTTAGACATATTAATGAATTACAGTGACAAAAAACTGTCAATTAAAAGTGATGTTCCTTTTCAGAAAAGAAAAATGCAAGATTTACCTCACTAACCAAGAAGTATATCATAATTTTCAGACATATTTTCTTATGCATCTTTAATTTTTTTTCTTCCTTTTCTGAATTGAAACATCACTTGTAATTAACAGTTTTTAACATGTTTATTGTATTTGCAATTTAATACATGCCATTTATATTTATCTGTTACAAACAAATATATCAAATTTATTACTATGAAATTTTCAAATCATCTGTAGTAATAAGTTTATAGTTAAAGAAAATAAAAAGTTTTATATTATTTCACAAACAAAATTGTTAATCAAATTGTTAACATTTTTATTTTGCTTCCATTGAATTAAAACTGCTTTGGCTGAAAAATTTGCAATAGATTTAATTTCAACTATTTAATTGAGGAAGAAACATGTTACTTCTGAATTTATGTATTGTTAAATTTAGTATTCCTTTAATATTAGACATGCTTTTATTTGATGTTATTATCTTCTTAACTGAAAATTTCATAGATGAAGCTCAGAGTGATAAAGCTAAAGAAAGCATTCGAGCAAAATGTGTTCAGTATTTAGAAAGAGCCGAGAAACTTAAAAATTACCTACGAGAAAAGCAAAAAAAGAAACCTATTAAAGATACAAGTGGAGGGCCCCCCAGCGTAAGTCTTAAACTTTAACTATTTTCTCTACTTCTATTTATAAATGTGGATTTTTAATAGTTATAATTTTCATAAATTTGTATTTCAGAACTACTGTATCATTTTATCTTTACATTGAGTATAATATAATTAGCAATACTGTAATGATTTCTGTATCATAATAAATTTTTTAATTTAGTAGTACCTTGAATAATTCTGGTCAAAAATCACAAATGCCAAATTATTACAACTGCTGTAAAAGATAGTCTTTTTAAATTTGCAATTTACACCGGTTGATAATAAAATTTTCCTTATTTAGTAAATGTACTTTTCAGTTTCAATAAATATAACTTTTAGTGAGCTAATCATCTGGGTCAATTACTTTTTATATAAATATACTGCATAGAAACAAATATCTAATCTTTTATGTTAATAGTAAAAAGTACCTTTTGACTGCTACATGGATATAAATTCAAATTTATTTGAAAGTAAGGTATGAAAATGTTCATTTTCCAAGTAAATTAAAGAAAACCATCTTATTGTTGTTCAAATAATTTTGCAGAACATACCAATATTTGTTATGTCATTATTTATTGTGAATGGATCAACATATTGCAAATTTTTGACTTGAGAAATATATTAAATGTTTTTGTTTTCTTATCTACTTTTTTTTAAACCAATAAAAATATCATACAAGTATATCCAAATTGCACTTTATTACAAAAATTTCACATACTTTAATAACATTTCCATAATAAATCTTTATCATAGTACATTTAAAAATATATAATTATTATAACTATATTAGCAGTACTAAGCATGATTCTTAAAACATTGTTGACATTAGATCAAAAGGAATTGCTGTTGAATAAAGTAATGAACTCCTGTTAACCATTTCTAAAGCGGTGCAGGATAGTGTGAAAATTGCTCAAAATAATGCCCTTAGAAATATTACAAGCAGAGCTTTTTCATCTCCACTACATGACATACAAATACAAACTAAAATTCAGCATCTATCTTGTCATAGGAAAATTGGTACTCTCAAGTTCATGGAGAGATTGTATAGGCAGAGGACTTCTTGAGAACTTGTGCTCCTGCAGTTCAAATGTTAAAATCACAACCTCCTTTTTTACTTTTGACAAATAAGCTGCCTGCTGCTTTTTAGCATTCCTTTAAAGAGACAACCCTTACTAGAATCAATAAAGTTTCATAGACATTTAAACCAGGTTATTTATGTGTTCTTGGTTCTGCCTGTTAGTAAAAGTCCTACACTGAAACAGAATTGAAAATGGTCACTTTTAGCCACTGTTGGCGAAAGAGTTCCAGAACTACATTGGTTGCATGTGTGCATTGATACTAATGCTGGTGCTGGAGTTTACTCTAAACAAGGTCATTGGTGTGAATTGTATAAATTTTGATGGTGAAATGGCTGCCATTCACATAGCATTGACAGAGATTGCTAACAGAGAAGAACAGAACATTGTGATATTTATCGATTCACAGGCCGCTATGAGAGCTATTTCTTCTGATATACCTTCAAAAAATAGTTATTTTCTGACTGCCAACTTTTGGTTGATTCCTTGATAGAAGGCGAATGCAATGCTACCCTGCAGTGGGATACCAAGTCAATGTGGTATTGCGGGTAACGAGATTGCAGATACCCTTTCTAAGGCTGTATCCAACCTTCCTCAACCAGATCCCTATTAACTACCATAGTATTAAGAGAATTATTACAGCTAGGTGTAAGGCCAGATATCATGAAATTATTTCCAACTCAGTCAGAGGAAGACTTGGAGTTTCTTAACGGATAAGCCCATTCTATGTGATTTGCTCAGGCATAGTATAGGAATAGCCAATTTTAGAACAATAAATAACTTACCATGATTATCTTGGTAAACACATTCATAGATTTGAACTAGCAAATTGTCCAACTTGCCCACTTTTCTTGACTAATTTTGAGTGATAACCACTTGTGCTACTGTCCGGGATTAATTGGCATAGAAGCTGTAAATATTGCAAAAGATTTTAATTATTTTATGTGTGTTTCTGAACTGTATTGGGCTGGACATCATAGACTGTCGACAGTCATGCCTAGGTCTGGCATAAGTTTTTTTTTAAAAAGCTTTCAAATGAGGTAATCTTCCAGTTGTGTTGTTTAACTGAATTTAAAAATATTCTTTCTTAAAGTTGAAATTTTTGTTTGGCAATTACTTTTAGTCAAAAGATTTTAATACATAGAATATAAATCATTATGAATTAGGACTAATTAAGATTTATCTTATTAACTAAGACCTACTACTGTCTCCAAAAAGGTTGCGAACACTGTCCTCGACATCTGTGTGAAATTTGACATCAAAATATTCATTAGTGTTTGAGTTATGCTTGGCGTCATGAGATGCTAAAACTGATTGCGGCGAATTTTGAAATGTCTGAATTAATTGAGCAAAGAACGTGCATTATATTTTGTTTGTGGAAATGTATAGAATGTTGCAGAAGGCATTCAGTGAGCATTCCCTATATTGGAAAGAAATGTTTACAAGTGGTATAAACAGTTCAAAGAAGGCAGAGACCTTGCTGACAAATGTTGTAATTTCAAAAGGATCGGTCAATCCCATTTTGGGCCTCAAACGCATCAAATCTCGAATGGTACCGAAAATACTGAATGCTCCAGCTCACACTGCATTGATTCTTCATGACTTTTCGCCAAAAATGAAACCCAAATCATTCCACAACTGCCATATTCACACTGTGGGACTTCTGGCTATTCCGTATATTCAAAATAACCACTCCAGAGACACCGTTTTGAGTCGATTGAAGAGATTCAATGTGAATCGTCAAGCGCTTTGAAGGCCATTCCTGCCGATGACTTTTTAGCATGCGTTGAGGATTGGAAAATAGGTTGGCATAAGTGCATTGTTTCCGGATGGGATTACTTTTTGAACACGATGAAATAAATTTGAAAGTATAAATAAAGAGTTTTTGAAAAAAAAATAATTGGTCTTACTTTTTAGAGACAGTAGTACACAACAATTTTTAGATATATTTTTCTAAACATCTTTTAAATTTTTTCGGAGTTGAGAAAAAGGAGTATATATTCAAGTATAAGCCGAAATGAAAAAAGATTTTTTTAATATTCATTTTTTTTATGATATTCTATTATCACTTGTAGTGCTGGTACATTTTGTTAGTTGAATTCAAATTTCTCCAACAATATTTCTTTCTCTAAATTTTTCCTTTTTGTGATTATGCAGCAAATTAGCAATGTAAGTAATTTGTGAAGTAAAAACAACTCATTTTAACAAAACGATTAACTCATCTCATTTAAAAAAAAAAAAAATCATAAACTTTAACAAACATATAAACTAGAGAAATAAATATTGTTTTATTTAGTAATATTTGTTGATTTATCACTAAAAATGAAAAAGTTCCTACATTTTTGCAAGATTAGCAAATCCATATATAGGTTGACCCTGTGCTTTAGCTTTAAAGAAATTCTCGACTTATACTTTGAAATATGCAGTGCTTACCAATTTTCAATTTCTCTGATAGTTTACATTTGAGGCAAATAAAAAAATAAGAAGTAATTAAGACATAAATCATCACAATAATTTTTAAAATGTGAAAGAATTTAAATGACAGTTCAGCTGATTAATTTTTTTGTAATTATTTAAAAATTAACAAATAATCAGTTTAAACATAATAAAATTAAAAGATTTAATTGCTTTATAATTTTTTAACTGTAGGTAAGCATTGTTTTCATACTTAAATGATTAAAATTATCTGCAAAAACTCGTTATTATTGATTCTTCATTAAAAATATTTTATTAATGGTTTAAGTAAACTTCAATTAAAGATTTATAAAGCTGCTTCTGGCAATAAATTTTCTAGATTTATTTAGTGATAACTAACTATATTATTTTATATATAAAAATAAAACAAAAAGTGCCTTTATATTTCATCTATTTTTTTTTTTTTTTTTTTTTTTTTTTTTTTTAAAGGAAAAATGGTAATGGCAGTGATAGTGATAATGAAGATCCTGAAAAGAAAAAACTCTTAAATCAATTAGAGGGTAATTTATTTTCTTCCTTTTTAATTTTTCTAATATTAATGTATGCACACATACTTTCTTAAAGTATATGTAATAAATGTTTTTAAATTCGTATTTTATTAATTTGTATTTTCATTTCTTGTAAAGTTCCTATAATATTTGTTTCTTTATAAACTGTTTGAAGTGTTCTTATTAACGAACAATAGGAAAATCATGGAACTACTTACGTATATTTTATTATTTTGGTTCTCAAAACCAAAAAAGAAATTTAGAAAACTAATATTTGCATACAATGCAATTATAAATTATCTGGCCTTTTACAGAAATCGTTATGAAAGCAAAATTTATAAGAACAAAAAATTATGTTTCTGATACTTGAGGTATTAAATAGGTTGTCAAAAAAATATATAAATTTGTATTACCATATTTACAAAAGAAAATGAAATATATTTTACCACTACAAAAAAAAATTAACATTTGTCAGAGAAAATTTTAAATTTTCTTTGCAGCCTTTCAAAAAAGGAATCAAGTATCATTTAATTCTCACCTATTGTACTTTTAAATTAAATGTAACAATGTATATTGTAATATCTTAAGATATTAAAATGGTAATAGTAGTGATCATGATAATGAAGAAGATTAGATGTCTGTAATATCTTGAATGAAAGATATTACAGATAGTAGTGAATTACATTTTTATTATTTATATGAAATTAGTATATGATTTTTATGCATGTATGTATGTGTATTATTTTCATTTTTTTATAGTGGTTTTTGCTATAATTTGAATTATGCTCCTTTTCCTTTGATATATACCGGTTTTTATCCATTAGAACTAGAAAATTTCCTTCTGGTTGCTAAACTGTAATATATATATATATATATATATTTCCCCCTCTGCTTGCATGCTTTGAGATCCAGAAAATAATATTTATATATTTCAAAGTCAAAAATAAAGAAATAATTGAATTGTACTTCCTTTGAGAAGAAAAATTTAAATTTTCTTTCCTTGAATCATTATATATATATATTTCTCCACAAGATTGTGTAGCATAATTTTGGAGAAATAAATAAAGATAACCATTTTTTAGTTTTAACTAAGTTTAATATTAATCTCTGTGTGCATAAAATAATTAAGATTTGATTTGCATTTAATAAAATTGTTAAAATTATTACAATTGTTTTCTATTGATCTCTTTAAAATGTTATAAAATTTAAAACTAACCATCTCAATCTTTGCTTTTTCCTCCTAATGCACTCTCAACCATACACTAGGTGCTTTAATAGGTAAAGTTTTATATCTAAACACAATTAGTTATATGTAAATATAAACTATTTCTTAAAATCATTTAATTTCATTTTTTTCTATAGGAGCGATTGTCATTGAGAAACCTAACATAAAATGGTCCGATGTTGCTGGTTTACATGGAGCAAAAGAAGCCTTGAAAGAAGCTGTAATATTACCCATAAAATTTCCACATTTATTTACTGGGAAAAGAAAGCCCTGGAAAGGAATTTTATTGTTTGGGGTATGCATTTTTAATTTATAACTTAAATATATAATTTTAAATATATTTGTTACGAATGACTGAGTGATGTATCAATAATTAAAAGCTGCAAAATATTTTAATAGCCTCCTGGAACTGGAAAATCTTTTCTTGCAAAAGCTGTTGCAACTGAAGCCAACAATTCTACTTTTTTTTCTGTTTCCTCTTCTAATCTTGTTTCCAAGTGGCTTGGAGAAAGTGAGAAGTTAGTAACTCATCTATATTTGTTTCTCAATAGTTTGGAAATTAATAAAAAAATGCTGTATTTATTTTTTCATTAAATGCAAGAAAAAATAGTTCATGAGCTATCATACCAGTTGCACAGTTATTTCTTGATTTAATCAACGCACAAAAGCCGCTATGGTAGATTTGGTCTTGCATATTTTCTTTAAAAAATGAGTTAGGACTTAATTAAAATGCATTTTTGTATTGCAGCGTGGCTGGTTGCAAAAAGTTAACCAAAGAATTGGCAAGCAATTCTTAAGGAGTTGATGAGTTTTAGCTGTTCAGTAGAAAGAAGTTTTCAGTTTTTAACACTAAAATACCTATTTTTACCATTGTAATTAAGCAAAAGTAAAATAAAGGGAAACTCCACTTATATTGTAGTATGCCATAACTTGATAATATATACACTAATATTACTAAAATCTATGCTTTATCATTAGTTACTAGAAGAATTCTTTTCGCTTCCATATGTATTACTAACAAGGTTTATTAATGTATTCATTTTGTCTATGCATTTAACATACTTTTTTTGTTAATTGCTTTGTTTGTAAAAATAGAAAAAAATAGTTTAAATTATTAATCTAAAATAAATAAATGTCCTTTCACACTACAGTAATGGCTCCCAATGTTTGTAGAATATTGCTGTATTGTAATATTATATTGCCAATTTTATTTAGTTTCAAATATTTTCCAAGAAATATCCAGCATTTCAAAAATCGCTTGTATGGCCTTTCATGGATCTTGTTCATGTTTCATGATTCAATCAGCTTTGTTTTTGATAAAATAATTAAGAACATTAAAAAACTAAAATTAACATTAATATTAAAAGAATTAAATTTTACTTAATTCAAATAATTAAATCTTAATTATTATTTAATCAAATAATTTCAGGATATAAGTTTAATCCATGAAAATTATATAACTTTAACAATATAGTTGCTACAGCTTGTTTGAATTATAAGAAGGGGTTTGAACAGTGATTATCATATATTTATCAATAACAAGATTATTTTAAAAAATATGCATTAATAACATTTTAGTCACAATTAAATAAGAAAACTGATAACAATTTTTGATTTTCATAAATAATTTTCTAGGAAAAAGTGGAAATTTTTTTTAAAAAAATGTTCACTCAAGCATAACTTTTAGCATATAATATCTTTTATATACAATCATTTTTCATTGGTAGATTGGTGAAAATCTTTTTGAGATGGGAAGACAGCAGAAACCAAGTATTATTTTTATTGATGAGATTGATTCATTGTGCAGTTCTCGTTCAGATAATGAATCTGAATCAGCTAGGAGAATAAAAACAGAGTTTCTTGTACAGATGCAAGGTTTGTGTTTATAATTATATTTTTAAAAAGGATTTAAGTTGTATGCATTTTTTCTATCTAATGTATTGAATGAAATTATACTATAGCTATATATATATATATATATATATATATATATATATATATATTAAAATCTCAATTGTATATTAATGCTCAACAATTTTTAAATGTAAATAAAAAAAGAAATTTCCTTCCATATTAATTGGAAAATCAGTACAGGGAAAATAAGTAGTATTTTTAGATACTATTACTGCTTTGATAATTCAGTATATAAAATATGTTAATTCTTTGTTCAGTATATAAAAGTTAATCTCCAGTTAAAATTATCCATATTTTTGCTGATATCTTAATTAAAATAAAATTCTTTGTATGATCTTATAATAAAAAATTGTTTTCATTATTGTGCTCTGATCATAATTCTTGTTTTGGATATTTATGTACTGAATTGCATAATTTTTTTTTTCTCATGTATATCCAATACTTGCATCATTTTATTTATTATTTAGTAAAAAAAAAAAATTTCATTTTAAGTCAAATTTAAGATTTAATTGGCTGTAATGCTTATGATTTGTTACTTTGTATCTGTTCTAAAATTTGTTTATTGCAATAGGTGTTTCAAACGAAAAGAACTGAAATGATTTGATAAATGCCATACATTTTTTAATATTAAATTAATTTTTAATGATTTAATAATAAATTAATTTTTTTTTAATTAACTGAAAAAATATAGATTAAATACAATTATAAAATTTATAATTTCTGTATCTGAAAATTGTACATATGTCTATTTTTAGCCAAGGCTTTTGCAAGGCGACATATTGGAAGAAAAAAAAATTTTAAGTTCACAGTGAAATTATTACTGTGCTTAAGATTTATATAACACTTGTCATTTAGAATTGTAATACAATAACCTCTCTTTAATCCAGCACATTTGAGACTACTGCCATGCTAGACTATCTAGTGTGAATGTAGTTTTAAGAAAGATATCAAGGATAAAGAATTTCAAATGATTAAAACATGCACATGGTAAACAAGAAAATCTAATGAAATAAAAACTGACAGTTAGACTGGCCGAAAAAAGGAAGCAGCATTATTTCACCATCTGGCAAGTCAAAGTCAACAAATAACTGAATCAATACGAAAGTAAAAGCTTGATGGGTGTCAGATTATCGAATATGCCAAGCTGTTGAATGCTGGATTAAAAGAGATTATTATTTGTTGTCAAAGCTTTTCTTTTTCTGTCTATAAAATATGCGATATAAAAGAATATATAAATGATGGAAAAATAAATTTTAATTTCCATAGGTGTGGGTAATGATAATGACGGAATACTGGTTTTGGGGGCTACAAATATACCATGGGTATTGGATGCTGCTATTCGTAGAAGGTTTGAAACATTCAGTTCTAGCCATAATTTGTTTTAAAGTTTTCATTGTAATTTGTGTGAAAATCTCTATTAAGATTTTAGCATAATTTTTTCACTTGATTTATATTTGCAATTACAACAAAAACACAATTCAAACAATATTTGAAACAATTTAAAAAATATTAGGTTCCTTTTAATTTTTCACAAAGTTCTCATCAGATTATACATGTTGTGGTAATAAATTGATGAAATAACAGCATTGAAATGTGGCAAAAATATTTACATGCTTTTCTTATTCTACCAAATACTTTATTGGATTTTTAGTATTTTGATGTTAATTATTATTATTTCATTTGAATGTCAAATACACTTTGTGATAGAATATATCAATCCACATAAATCAGATCTAAAATGGTTTTATTTATAGTAATATTCATTAAAACTATTATGTTTTCTTTATCAATCTCATTCAGACATTTGATATCTACTACCACTCATTAAGTACATTTCTTGAATTAATTCTGGAGTAATCATATGACTATAAAAAATGTAACAGTTATCTTAACTAATATATTGTTTATGATGAAATATAATTATTATTCTACGAAAATTATGTTAACAAATAAATATGTGTATTATACATGCTTCAAAAGAATTTTCTTTATTTAAAAACAAAGTGTTATTTAATATAATATTATTTACTTACTTACATTGTTCGTCAAGGTTTGAAAAGAGGATTTATATTCCTTTACCTGATGAAATTGCAAGACTTGCCATTTTTAAGTTCAATATTGGCAATACTCCTCATCAGCTTACAGAAGAAAATTTTAAAGACCTTGCTAAGAAAAACAGATGGGTAAGTTCATTTTACCATAATTTTTACAAATTTTTCAATTATATTTAAAAACTCAACAACATTATAATCTTATTTTTGCATTTATTATATAAAGTTATTTTGATTTATGAATTATCGAAATAATAATTGTGTAAGAAAAAATTGGTGAAAATTATGAATCATTCATTTTTAATGGCTCCATAATATACAAATTTGTGTTTGCCAAGCTTAAAATTTTGCATTTAATAATATATTTATTAATAATGTTTAAGTGTCTGTATATTTAATGGTTTTAACTTACTATTTCTATTTTGAAGCATGAAATATGTATCTAGATTTACATAAATGCAACTGACTGAACATAATTGCAATTATACCAAACATCAAATTGCTTTCAATTTATCCAATTCCCTTTCGATTTTTAACAGGCTAAATTTGAAAACAAATTCTGTCTTCTAGAGAAGAAAAAAAAAAATCTCTTGACATCTTGTATATCTGGTATTTGTTTTAAAGCCAAATAATTAGTGCTTTTATATATATTTACAACTGAAGTGTATTATTTATAAATTTAGGAATGAATTGTTAAAAGAGATTTTTAAGATTTAATAGTAGAAATGTACGTCTGTTTGTTTAACAATACTAGGCAACAGTATTCAAAGTTAAACCCTTTTGAGCTGGCAAACTAAAAGTTTGAATCAAAATTAAATTTATAAAAGTTTCAATTTATTAACTATAAAAAAAAATGTAATGAATTTTAAAGTAATGTCAAATTTATATGCAAGAATTTCTGTTGTATAAAATTTCTCCTTGGGTGCTGAGATTTGGTATATTTCTATTCTAGTTTTTCTGGAGCTGACATATCTGTACTTGTTAGGGATTCTTTAATGCAGCCAGTAAGAAAAGTACAAACAGCTACTCATTTCAAACTAGTAAGTATATATTATTTTATTTTTATTATTACAACCATTTTTTTTTTTTTTTTTATTGTATTTAATATTTAAAATTTTATACTTTTTTACTTGATTTTAGTAAAATACAATTACCAAATTAGAGATTTCAAATGTTTCACATCTTATTTTCAGTATTTTTGCTTATGAAAAAGGAAAATGTTTGTCCATAAATATTGTAAAAATATGTTGATTGGATTAATAAATTTGATGTTGAATATTTATTGACTCCTCATAGTAAAACTTTTGTAAGAATAATTAATATTAAACCAATGCTTATATAACTTCTCTATTGACTATTAATAGAAAGGATGCAGTAATTAATAGTAAAAAGCTTTTAAAGAGATAAACATTATGAAATATATAAAAAAATTTAAATTTTCTTAAAGGCATATCCTACTTAACTTTTAAAACCTTCAACTATACCTTCAACTAAAGAACCATATATAATAAAAAGCCAAAATGTAACTTGATTAACTGCATTACTGTCAAATTCAAAGTGATGGGCATGACAAATTAAAAGAACATTAATGAAATTGAAGGTATTCATAAAGGCCTTTTTTATTTATTGGCTATATAACCCCATCCAAAATAATTGAAGGTTGAAATAAAGGCAACTACAATCAATAGCAATTGAAAAATGGTATTAAATTTTGGTATATCAAAAAAATGATTTGATACTTTTTCTTGCATTGAACTTGAAAATATTTACTAAATATTATAACAAACCTGTTTATGCTTAAAAATATTCAGCCATTTTTTGTGCTGTGATTTGTATAATGAAAAAAAAACTGTATTAGTAATATATGTATATTCCACATAATTGAACATATTTGTGTATTCATATATATATATATTTGATACAAATTCTTAATTAAGAAAGATTATTAAATTAATTTAATAAATGTTTCAATATTTGTAATACCTCAGTACAAAAGTGAATAGTTAAATGGCTTTTATATTTATGCCTTTTAAAAGTTTATCAACAAATATATATTAATCCAAATATGTGCATCTATTTTAATGGATTATTAGATAACATATATTTTGCTTAATTCATTTTTAAATGAACTTGTTCTTTATATGAAAGTATCTTGTATCCATGTTAGCACATTATTAACAATAAATTAGCCAACATTTAATAAAGTATTTTTCTAATGATTAAATGCTTACTTTTGTAAAATAAACCTGGTTCATGTTACATGCTTTTAACATTTTTTTTTTTTAAATTGGCACAGAAAAGTAATGGTTAATAAAGTATGAATTGCAAAACACAAATGGTTTGATAGATATATTTCCAATTCTGTAGCAGACATTATGTTTCAATTTTATGGTAGATAGATTATATTTTAACTGAACCTTTCATTAGAACAAATATAAACAGGTATATTATATTGTAGATGGGTAATATTTATTAGTACTATAAAAAAAATATTTCATAAATTTTGCTTATTTGTTGACACTTTGTCAAGAAAAACATAATTATTAACTATGAATGCCAAAGTTGTTTAACTATGGTTAACATATTTGTGCTTTGTCATGCTTCACAATATTATTTTGGTATGTTTTTTCCTCAAGACATATGAATAATGAAAATAATAAATAACCATGTTTGGTATTTTGATCAAGAAATGATTTTAATGATTTAAATTTTTTGGAAAATATGTAGACAGAAATAAAAGAAACTATGTAAATGTTTATTATCCTTCATTTAAAAACTCACATGAGCAAATAAATTTTAAAATAAAAATCTTAATGAAATAATTTCATTCTTGCTAATTGACATTGGTTAAAATTATTAATAACAGCAACTTTGCTCCAAGGTCATATACATGGAAAAGTCAGTCTTTCAATCATTTCATTCTTATATTCTGTCATGGTCATGTCTGTGTTCAATTAATTCTCTTAACAAAATTTTGTTACTAAAAGCACTTGCAATCTTAAATAATATAATTGTATCATTTTTTTTTTCAAAATCAGAATGATATATATAATTTTATTACATTCATTTAACATTTTATCTTTCATAGGTATCTGGTCCTTCTCGATCTGATCCTAATGTTACAGCTGATGACCTTTTAACTCCATGTTCTCCAGGCTGTCGGGGAGCCAGAGAAATGTCTTGGGTCGATGTTCCAGGAGATAAATTACTGGAACCTGTCATTACAATGGTAAGATTACGATTTAAACTTATAATAATAATGTATTATTATTTGTATTATATGAAAAAAATTGATAATCTATATAACATTATACAATAATCAATAGACTAGGGTTTCTCAAATTTTTGTACTTGGTGATCCTCTTTTATTCAAGCAAATATATATTCAGACATTTTAAATAATAAATCATCGGGTATCTGATGATTTATTATTTAAAAGTTTAGTATGAATTTATTATTTTAAAATTAAGCTTTTGCACAAAAAATTATTTCTGTACAAATTCAAAAACAATTTTTCAAACATGAAATTATGTTACCATGTATTAAAATCAAAACCAAATATTCATAGCAATGATCTGGGCTGGGTAAATAAAATCATCAAGGACTAATTGAAACTACACGAACATTTCACACTTCCATAACATTTTGCAGAATTGTGCAATGTTTTGATTTCATGAACATTTATACTGTATTATATAAATTCATTGTACAAATTAGTTGAACATATTTACATTTATTTCAGGAAGGGTGACAAATTTTTATCTTATTCCAAAGTCTAAAATTCATCTACTTATTTTTTGGAGAACTGCCACTTATTATCTTGGAAAAATGGCTATGGTAGTATCAAAGTTAATCATTTCAATTGACATTGATTTATGAACTCAATTTTTTTTTTTTTCAATATAAAATTTGAAAAAAAAAGTATTTTTCAAACAATTCCTCCTAACACTTTTAGAAATAAATATTTAGATAGAATTTTTCAATTTTAAAAAGAATGCATAGCTGTGACATTCCAAAATATCAAATTTTCACTTTTTAAGTGGCATGTTTAATTATTTCACTTTGTCCAAAAAAATATGAGATATTTTGTGGGGGAAAATAAGAAAAATTCAATTTCTGTGCATTTAAAAATATTTCAAATCTAATAATTTGTATAAACTTCATCCTGTTGCGAGTTGGTCTCCGTGAACATATAGCAATGAAATTTTATGTATAAAATAAATTAATAGTTTGATTAACTCTAAAAGCATGTTCTTTAGTTTTTTAAACTATTAATTTATTTTTTAGTTTGATTAACTCTAAAGGCGTGTTTTTTAGTTTTGATTAACTCTAAAAGCATGTTTTTTAAACTATAATATTTAAATGAGGTCCCGGTATGGAGGAGTGGAACTATAGTTCTTACAATAATGTAATTGTGAGTAAAACAAAGGCTAAATGCGAATAGTCCATTGTGCCATTGTCCCACGTAGGTTTTGATGTCTTTACTGAATACTTTCATTCTACATGGGTTAAATTTCTCTTTATAAGTTAAAATAAAATCTCTAATCCTGATGAGATAATAAACTTATCAAACTATTTTAGTGCCGCCGGTCTTTGATAAGTCTACAACGTTTAAATTAAATCTGATCGCTTAAAGTAGGGCAAAATCAAGCCCAAAGAGTCAGTTACAAACAAACATACAGGTGAAACTAATATAAAAGTGTATTAAAAGAATCAACTGTTTTCTTTCTGAAAGATGCCTGTAAATGTTTCTCTGCAGCTTAAATAGTGTATATAAGGAGAAACAGATCTCCAGGGGAAAAAATCAGTTACATACATACATACAAACATACAGGTGAAGCTAATAAAAACGTATTAAAAAGAATTTTATAAATCCATTACCACTGATTTTTTATGATATTCTTCAACATAAACTTTTTTATCATGCAATGTTTTTTATATTTTGCAGTTAAATAAAAAAAGCCCAATAAGATGCATTTAATTAGTTTTTCTGACTGTAACAAATTTCTTAAAACATTGTTTATATATTTTATGATATTTTTAAAGTCATTCAAAGTATTCTTTTTGGTTTATTATAATACATTGGATGTTTTGTACTAATACAGTACTAAACATTGTTAATTTGAACAGTTATATTGTATAAGCTTCATTACAAATTAAATAAATAGGTTGTTTATTCTCATTATAATTAACATAAGAAAATCTAAAAGAATCCATTTTTTTTTTTTAATAAGTTTTGCCTTTCTCAGTGTTACAACCTATTGTCAAGGAATCTGCTGCAATTTCATCGTTGGATTCTTTCTGTTTACATTTAGCCATACATCCTTTACTAATAAATATTTTTAACTATAAAATAATATACTTGTTTGAAATTAAGTTCTTTAAAAAGGAAATTTCGGGCTAGATTGGCCCAAGGAACTGTATATGGGTGGGTGTATGGTGTGATCTAAACCAGGAAAAGTCAGAAAATTTAATAAAAGATGAAACTCCAGTCAAGCTAGTGTGAAGATATTGTCACCTACCCCAATAAAAGCTCATCAAGTGAAGTCAAACATCAAAGACCATGCTCACTCTGAATTCATACTGCCAGGTCAGACAGTTAATCATTCATTCTTTTTTTGACATGTTTTCAGAAAACTGTGTAACAATGTATGATGAAAGAGGCCCGATTTAGGGCAGACGGGGCAACTGATTTTTTCACCAGGGCAATATCCCTACTTTTTATTTCTACGAATGAAAAAGAACATCATTTTAACGACATAAAAAAAATGGCACAGGAGCTCAAAGCTATACAAATAAATGAGTTCAAACATTGTTTCCATTAATGGAATCATCAATTAAGTAAGTGTATAAAGTTAATTTGACAGTATATTGAAGGTATTAAGGTGTTTTTATAAATAAAAAAAATACAGGTTTTTATGAAAAAAATTCTAGTTATTTTTTCGGGTATCACTTTGCATGTATGAAAAAATTTATTTGTACCTAAAAAATATATAATATGGCCCCAGGGCATGCAGAAGCTAGAAAGACGGAAAGCAGCCATGTCATTTGGTTGATCCTAAGGTCATATTTTTTAAATAGGTCCAAAAGTTCGTGGTTACAATCGCAGAAATTTGGGAATTTTTTCCTCCACTGTATTCTGCATTATAAGTGAAATAGGATGAACTTAAGTTGTCATTCTGGTAATATTGGCTTTCTAGATGCATTATTAATTCAGCAATTTCGGAATATAAACAGTATTTTTCTTAATAAAACAGGTAAGTTGTAAGCTATTTCTTTTTATATAGATTTCCACTTAGGATTTCGATAATTTTTTTAATTATCAGTATATTTTAGTTGTTCTCAGGTGGGTCTATTGATGGTTTATCTACTAAATCAGTAGATTTAAAAGATGATTATTTATAGATATGTCCTTTAAATTTTTAAGCTGGCAGAATTTAAGTAGGTTATGAAGAGTAAACTGAATTGGAGGAATTCCTGCAAGTATAAATAGGGCTTCATTTGAGACCGTCTTGTAACACTTGGTTACGTTTAACAACCCAATCTTCTGGAGCTTGTTGAGTTTGATATTTTGTTTGGCTTGATCTTTGAACCAGTTTTAAAAGCCATGCATGATAATTTTTCAGTGACTTTATGGTAAATCTCTTTAATTTGTGGGGTAAGACACCAGGTTGCTCTCGTAATTCTATTTAATTTATTTGTAATTTTAGTAATTTTGTCGGAGATTTTATCAAGATGGTGATTCCAGTTCAAATTTTTGTCCATGGTGACTGCAAGATATTTAATGTGCTTCTGATATTTAATTTTGTGGGTTCCTATTTTGATGGATGATATGTGGCTATATCTCTTTTGAGACAATAGTAAAGACAGTTTTATCATGATTTATCCGCAGCTTATTGTTAGCAATCCAATTCTCAATTTCCTTAAGAGGGCTATTACAAATACTGGAAAAGTTGTGTGAGGCAGGAGCGCTGCTCATTAAAATAATATCCTCCGCAAATGCTTGGATACTGACAGATTGTCCAAAGTCAATGCATAGGAGATCATTTATGTAAAATGTTCCAGACATGAGCCTTGTGGTATGCCTTGATTATATTTGTGTTCAATATTCCTCATGGTCACAGTTCGATCTGTCAGGAAGTTTGAAATAATCTTTTTGAGGGGATGTCTAATTTAAAAGTCTTGTCCTGCATGTTATTTAGGTTAATGGAATTGAAAGCGTTAGCCATGTCTATTGATATTAGGTAGGTAAGATGATTCTTCTCTTGAGCATTCAATAAGTGATATGGTTTTCCTTGACTAAAAACAATGTCGTGCATCTACAAGGCATGGAATCAATGAGATACTGGGATATTCTCTCCCACTCTTGTAGAAAAGAGCTTTCCGACTGCTGAATTGTTTCTGGGGGTGATAAGCGACTAGTAACCTAGTGTCCACTGGTTGAATATGATGTGGTTTGACTTTATTATCCATGACAATGAATTCATCCATGATTGCTCAAATAAGAGACTACAACAGGTCTGAGGATCGCCTGAGTCATACACCGTTGGGTCGTTAGGGCTTCTTTCCTGTTAGAAATGTCGGTCCAGTACCCTGCCAAATTGGACACTTATGCAGAAATGCAAGATTATTGCATGTGTCAGGTTCTCTCAGATGAGAATCCAACCACTGTCAGGTTGTACACTAAAGCGAGACTCGTCCGTGAAGACCATATTGCTACGCTGAGATGCCCATCTACGGGCACCACGGTGCTCCTGTGTTAGCGAAACACAAATCATAAGTCTCCGAGAATACAAACCCACATGGTGAAGTAAGTCAATTTCAAACAGTCTGAATCGAAACTCTAGTATCATTAGCTCTAATGTGTGTTGCAAGAAAGTGGCGTTCATATTGCAGTTTCTTCTGGCCGTTGGTGTTAAATACCGATCCTCGTTTTGTGTTGTTGCATGCGTACTACCTAGCTCCGATCTTTGGTGAACATTTTCAGTTTCCAAAAATTGATTCCGTGGTCTGAAAATGACATTGTGAGAAACTTTAATGCTTCCATTACAGCGTGTTGCATAGAATCCGCCTAAACGATCAATGGCTCTCCAAGCTACCAACTGAACTAAGTCATCCTGCTGAGACATCATAGTCACTTTTACAAAACATTCAACACGTGTCAATTGTTTTTAATCTTCTCCTACAGAAAGAATGCTTCCGGTCGCTTTTCACTCCCTATATAAAAAAAAAAAAAAGCCTAGTTTTTGGTATCAAAGACAAAATTTTCATATTCCTAGTTTTGTAAATGTTATAATTTTCCTTTTTTAGCTTCTATTCCATTTTTAATTTTTTAAAAAAAATTGTCAATTATGGTTATTTCAGACCGAACTCATAATATCCCTAATTGTTTTGAGCAGTGTACATTATCATAGTAAAAATTTTGGCTGAGTATTACAGCCTTATTTCTGTTAAAGTTCTGCATGTATCATGAAAATTCTGTGTGAGGATTTAAGGTTCTAATGACATCAAAAATTTTTGTTTTATAATTTTTCCTAGAATGGTCAAATTTTGAAAATGCTTGTTCAATTCTGTTTTTGCAAGATTTTAAACATAAATGTTATTAATATCTGATGTAGTATAATTTTCATATTTGTAAGATTTTTAAAATGGCTTATATGGTATCCCAGTTTCATTTGAATGATCTGAAATTTTTCTAAATTTCGCCTGAAAAGTCTGGAAATTTTTTGTCCGGAAAGTGGCCAACCTGTATAATTAATTTTGGAAAGAAAAAAATTCTGCTAACTTATAATAATTAAAATTTGAAATAATATAGAAACAATATAAAATTTTTAAAAGACTATTAATTATTGATTAAACCATTGCTGATTGGCTTTGATTATAACACATACAAAATGAAACAATGCATTTTATAGAGTAAATAGTTGAAAGAGTTTATTAATTTTATATTTACATATAAATTGATCTTACAATAAAATGTTTTAATACAAAATACTCAATAAACTCAAATTTTGCTATGGCCAAGTTTGTACAAGTATTTTTTTCATCTAGGGTTGTTTTTATAGTTTTGTAAACTTTTCATTGATCCTGTATGGGTCATAAGCCATACTTTGAACAGCACTGAATTGCATAATAATATGTAATGTAATTTTCTTAATAAAGCTTATAAAATTTCAAATATTATAGAGTGATATGCTGTTATCTCTGGAAAAAGCAAAACCTACAGTTAATGAACATGATCTTATAAAGTTGGAGGAATTTATGAAGGACTTTGGTCAAGAGGGATAAAATCAGGGTAAGAATATTTTATATGTTATTATTCATGTTTAGAACTTAAAAGTGATATTTAAATTACCTCTAGAAATGTACTATTTTTATATGATAATAGAGGTAAGAGTCGAGCATTTTTTGAAGAATTCAGGAGTTGGTTTAAAAATCCATCTTAAAATTCTCTTATAAATTTTTTTCCACAATTCTAGGAATTAATGTTAAAATGTTATATTAAGCAAGCAACTTGTATTTTGTTTATTGTATTCTGTTTTACAAACAGTAGCAACAATAGTTATTGCTTTACTGACAAACTTAATAAATGTTGAGAGACTTTTCTCTGCACTAAGGCATATAAAAAAGTTATCTGGATCAACAATGAAAAAATATCTTATAGAACCTTATTTATTATAACAAAAAAGATTTAATGCGTTACAAATACAAATAAACATGCTTGTGATTAAAGTGTGCAATTTTCTGTTGCTTATCTTAAGTTACTTTACTTAATACTTTGGTACTTGTTTTTAACTAAGTACTGATGTTTTTAAAAGACTTTTTTTTTGTTAGCAAATTTCGAGTACCATGATGGATTTTAAATTAGTGCATATGCTATATTTTTGTAGTACTTTTAATTTTTGTAATAACAATAAATAAACAATTTTACCCATGATTTAGTAGTTCTAAAAAATATAGCAAGTTTTCTGTTTCTTAAAATATTTTCATATTCCAAAGCATATTTCTAATAATATCATTGCATAAGCAGTTTAAAGTTATATTTGTTTCTTTAAACTATGCTGTTTTCATAAAATTCTTCAGACTATGAAGAATTTTATTTAAAATTTTGTCTTTTATAGTAAAAAAGAAATTAAATTTCTTTCACATATGCATCAATTTGATTTTAAAGGAAAGCAAATAATCAAAATTGATTCATTATTATATTTTGATAATTATTGCATTATATTGCATGGCATTGGAATTAAATCATATCCATCATTTGCAATACTTTGATAATCTGTTCAAATTGTGGTGATTTTCTTTCTTTTTTTTAGAATATTGAAATAAAAATATTCATTTAAAAGTATTTTTAAGAATATTGTACTGAAGCATAGCACATTAACAGAAAAAGTATTAAGAAATCAGATGTATTAAGTATTAATTCAAATAAATAGAGTTCAATTTAATAGAATATTCTACTCTTTTCACTCTTTATACAAATATGTATTTCATGCTCTTTAAAATAATTTTTTTAAATTATAGATAATAATTTGGGAGATTTGTTTTATGTTAGTTAAGAAACATAAATTTTGACTGTGTAATATAAGTAAACAATATACTTTTTTTTTATAAATATATTTTAGCCTTAATACAGGCTTATTTATTTCTTTTCAGGCCTTTTAGAAAAAATCCATTCAGTTATTGTACATTTTTTGAAGCATGACGTCCATGAAGTGTCAAGCACTTAGTTAAACCCTACATTATCACTGGAAATATATATTTGACATAGTTTAATGCTATAAATATAATTTATCTTCTGAAATTGTTTTTTTTTTTTAATCTATTGCATTTATTTTTTCATCAAATGTTCTTATCACTGTTGCAGTGGTGTAAAAAAATTATAAATATTCAACACTGAAGATTTATTCTTATTTATATAAGAAGATTTATGTAATTATTGTATGAAAAGCAGTTGAATTTTATAAAAAAAATATTAAGTTTATAATTCAGTGTATAATTCTTTGGATTCTGTTTCCTAGTTTTCACTATTTTAATGAAAATTATTTGTGTTATAAACTTGTGCTGTTGTGTGTTTTAATTTTTATATTTTTTAACATTTAAATTATAAATAACAAAATAAGCTGTCCCATTCTCTTCCCTGTGTAGATTTGAATATCAATCTTGTTTGTTTTTCCCTTATACTTTAACAATAAAAGGTATATATTTGTAAATGATTTTTATTGTTGGTGGAAAAAGACTGAAAATAGAAATAAATTAAGCTTTAACTAAAGTCATTTGGAATATTAGAAACCATTATTTTTGTCAATGATTAAACCATACATTATCAAAAACTTTAAAATAATTTTTATAAAATATTAGATGTAATTTTCTTCATAATTCCAGTGCAGTATAATGATAATTTTTCCACAGATTATTTTACTGTATATATATTTATATATAATTTGAACATTTTTGAAATTTTGGGTTTTAATGCATTAAGACTTGACTGATTTAAAATAATGGATAGATATCTGCTTTTGCAATTGAATGCTAAATACATTATTTTTTACTCCTCCTTTCTAAAGAAGTTCCTGCTTTCTTTAAAAGATTTTCTGTAAAGGGTTATTTTTTATGCATGAGAATTGTAATATGGCATTGAAATATATCATTCTTATCATTAGTAGTTCATAGGCCAATGTTTAATCAGTAAATTTATTTATTGAGTTAAATGTCATAATTATAAAAAGTATTTTATCAAAATTGAATTTTACATACTTATTAACTTCTGATGCAATGCCAAGAAAAAATTATATATTCATGTAAAAAAGAAAAACTGGTTGTTTGTATTTATATATATAAAAAATTTGTGCATATTTGCTTTCCATATATGTTTTTTATTATTTTGTGAAAATTTTTTCCTTATGTTAAATTTTTAATTATGATAATTAAACTTATATTTAGTTTACTAATGATTAAACTAGTTACTATTCTAGCAGAAAGATTCTTTTTTCTTTTTAAAAGAAGGCTAAAATTTTCATTTCTTTAATTGAATTTTACTTTTTAATAATGCCTACTTTCTAATTTCAATAATATATATTAATGCATAGATCTAAATGCTATATATATATATATATAATATTATATCCTTTTTTTACTTTATGTTTATATTGAAGTTAGAAATAATTGCTTTCTTGCAATCAAAAAGTAAGAACATTAAGTATTATTAGAATCAATAAAGAGTAGAAATATTAAAAATTGAAATACTGAAAAGTATTGTATAAAAAACATCAAAGATGCCTGTTCATCATAAATATTACAAAAATATGGTATTTCATTTAAATTTTCCCCTACATATGAAAACATTATAAAAAAGAAAGAAAGTTACAATAAAAGAAATTAAAAATTTAAGAGAAAAAAAAAAAGTTGCTGTTCTGTTAATAAAAATAAGTTAGATCCAGAGATGTTGAATTAGCATTGGGAAGAATCTTCTAATAGTAATAGAAAGCAATCAAGATTATTGACTTAGAATGGTCACTTGGCTCAAGATTTTTAATAAATATGTATCATAAAAGTTGTATATGAATACAGATAAATCTTTCTTTTAACACTTATATCAGTGATTCTCAAATTATGGAATGATTCCTTAGAAGTGAGTGAGATAGAAAAAGAGTCATATAATAATTTCTTTTAAGAAAAAAATAACTTGAATTGTTTTGAATTTAAAAATTACTAATGATTATACTCAAATGGAAGAATTTGATTTTTAAACAACTTAAAAAATCTTGATTCCATAGCAACAAAATACTTTACATAAATATATATATATTTGTATTCTTACCATATCACAAGGATAATACTGGGAATTTATTTATAATGTAGTTGTTATTCTAAAAAAGAAAGTCATAGAAACAGGTTACACATTTCATGGATGGACCATGACATTTAATTGTTCAATTATATTTCCTGTAAGAGATTTCAATAATTGTTACTTATCATTTTATTTTAATACACATGTAGTTAATAGCAACCAATAAAAATGAAAAACTAAATAAAAGCATTTTATAGTGAAAAAGAGTTGAGTGAATTGTAATATTTTTTTTTTTTTTTTTTTTTACCTGAAGTAGTGCATAGGCTGTAGGTTCATTTTTCAATTTCTAATTTAATGATGCATGAAACAATTTTAAAATAGAAAATTTAAGTGCAAAAGACCCAATGGGCAAAACAAAATTCTCTACCTTGTGATATTTTTAATGTTGATAGAATTCTGAAATAGAGTAAAATTTCTTTTGCCAGTTCCAGCAAGAATCATGAAAAATTTTCTCCACCCTCCAAAAAAAAAAAAAAAATGAGGATATTTTAATTTTATTGTGTAAATTTACAGGGAAAATGAACCAAGCCCCTTTTTAATTTAAATAATGCTAACATTTTTGCAGAAATATTAAAAATCTTAAATGCATATAAACATGAAATTATATACATTGTTTCTATAATCTATCAAAGATTTCAGTTTTTATTGTGTATTCAATATTATCAGGATGCATAAAAAAATAAATTTTGATAAATGATCATGGAACTGTATAAATATTAGTGGATATATCCTATTCAGCTTTATTTAAAAAGAATCTTTTCAGTAGGTATATTTTTGCTTGTCGGCCGTTGAAAAGAAAATTGTGAAATAATCCTTAACATTGGTGGATTGATTTTTGCACCATTTGTGAATTTCTGCAATAAAAAAAATCGAATAGTATTTAGCAAGTTTTTTTTTTTTTTTTTTATGTGGGCAGATCAGGCTTTTAAAACTTATATTCTACAATGTAGAATTCTAGTATTTGGTAAAAACTAACCTTCTCTGCAAAAAATTACCTGGAAGGGATAAAAATTAGAATGCGCAAAACAACATTCTGTACTTAAAGAATGAAGAGAAACCTGCTCAAAAATTAATAAGATACTGCTTAATATAGAATCAAGCTATAAAAAGCTTTAAATGAAAGTAAATGAATGTCTGCCCATTTAAATGAAAGTAATTATTAAGTGATATGACTACAACGATCATCAAACAATTTTGATGTATTACCCATTTTTCAACGAAACTCTGTATTAACTAGAAATTATCCATTGAATGTGTATAAAAGGCATTCCCACACGTTCTATAGATTTTAACCAAGGGACAACAAAAACCAATCCATTCAAGTGATATCCGTAATTTTCACTATAAACACCATGGGCCACCTTAATTTTTTATATCAATGCACTTTGGAATTATTTATAATAAACGATGTAATGCTGTATCTGTCAAAAACATGGAGCTTATTTCGACCATTCACCATAATGTTACTCCAGACGAGCTTCTACAGCACCATTGCAATTAATTTTCTTCACATTAACGGGATAAAACCATGCACCCACAATATCAATAAGCATCCAGAATTGTTCGTAGCATGCAATATTTACATCGTTAAACAGGACGTGACCAATTCATGAGACGTTTAATCTCTGTACTCTTTAATACCGATAAAACAGCGCCACCGATGGATTACCGTCAAAGTACGACGTTCAGAATAATGGACGAATGCGACACTTTTATGAAGGAATCTTGGCAATAGTTGACTTCCTGTTACCTTATGCAAATGCTGAACAATGTTGCTTGCTCTGCTGACAAAACGAAATATTTATCACCCATTAGTAGTTTTTCTACATTAAGCACCTCCTCAAGCTTTTCGGTCTTTTTTCACGTGTCAAGTCTAGATTGTTTCTTCTAGACATGCACGATTCAATTGAACTAGTAAGAAACTTTTAACGCCCTCCTTAATCGATCTTTGCTTATTTAGGCCGAGCCAACCAGGCACCTTTACGAGCTGTCCCTTGAACTGCGATGTTTTGCTGTCCCTTGAACTGCGATGCTTTTTGTTTCCGCAATTTGCATTTGAATCGCATTTCTGTTAATCATTATAAGCATTATCTCAAATTACACGGTCATCTGTTTCAAAATTATATTCATGCTTAAGTTATAGGAGCTTGAGTATTTAAATATCCGCCTTTTTTTTTTTTTCAGAGTATACGCATGTTTCTTTCCGTATCATTCATATCTGTAATTGCGAAATGAACTAAATCTAACTCATTATTATTGTGTTCTAAAAATAATAAAAAGTTTTGGAATACAGTTTCTGTTGCAAACTCTACAACGAAATTTTCCTTTTTTTTTTCATTGAGATAGCTATAGAAATATAAACCATAAAATATACAATTTAATAATGTGATGTATTCTTCCGGTATATTTTAATTATGAATGAATAAGTTATAACACAGTATACAAAGAGAGTTACTAGTATTTAAATTTACTAAAAGAAAGCTTTGCATGCAATATGTACTAAACAATATTTTCCTATAAAAAGGAAATTTAGAAGCTGAGATAAAAGATATCAGAAACACCAACTAAATATATTTATACATATTCAAAACCATTTCAACCTTAGGGTTTTATTTCCTGAGCGAAGATAAATGGTGAATGGATTGGTTTTTGGTTTGTTCGTCGCTCTACGGTCATCTTATGCACACTTTAGGCTAAACAGACCGGGACTTATAGTTTAAAGTGGATTCCGAACCACTACAAACACCCATGGCACCGCTGGGACTCGAACCCGAAACCTGTGGTACCAAGCACCAGAGCGCTAGCCACTCGGCCATTCAGGCCCCATAGCAAATGCAGGAGAGGAATAAAAAGAAATATATTATATTTGAGAAAAAAAGTGCTCTACCAGCATACACAGTTTCTAAAACAAGGAAAGTTGACCGGTTTCTTTTTTAGTAAAATTGGTATCGGTGTTCATCTCGGAAGACCTGTTGCAAAACGTAAAGAAAAGACGACAGAAAGTGTTTAGTGTGTGGAAATTACTATGGTTGAATGAGATAAAGATAGGAACTCCATATTCCAGTAAACTACAATTTGTGGTATTTGTTATTTGAATTCATTGTTGAATAAAGATATCGAGTGCCTGAACACGAAGCGCTCATCTACTCAATGGTATGTGAAGGCAGTAGGAAAGAAAAGTCATGATAAATAGATAATAGTAATCGTATGATGAGAGAAAAAAAAGAAGAAAGTAAGAAAAAATGTAAATCATCGGTATGGAAACGTAACAAGAAATTTATGATCAGTAAATATGCGTTGAAGTAAAATATCTAAAAAGCGATAAGGGAGCAGGAAATTATGGTGGTTTGAGGCTTCGATTCCATTTAGAAGTAGAGAAAGGATACTTGTATTTTCCATTCAATTGCGTAAATATAGTTTGTGCCTTGATGAGAGGATTTTCGTGAGTAGCAATGGTATTGAAGAAATTTCTAGAAAGTTTAGTAATATAGTTGTCAATTTTTAAATCTTGATGAATTGTAGAGTTGCGGACAAACCAGGATGCTCCAGTGATAATACGAAGAAGTTTGTTTTGAATAATTTGTACAGATTTCTTGTTAGATTGTGCAGCTAGACCCCGATTGGGGCAGCATAGGTAAGGAAAGGCCTGAGAACTTGTTTGTAGAGAAGAAGTTTGTTTGACAAAGTTAATTTAGAAAATTTATTAATGAGTGGTAGAGTGAGATAAAATTTTTACAACATTTTTCTTTGATTTTTTTAATATGAGCTCGAAACGTAAGTTTATTGTCCATAATTAAGCCGAGATATTTAATATTAGTCGCCCATTCAATTTGTTGATCAAAAAGGGGAGAGATTAATATATGGTTGTCTGGCGTGTCCTTTTCGAAAATGATAGCTTGAGATTTAGAGACATTAATTGCGATGCGCCATTTAGTTAGCCAATCTTCTAGGATATCCAGAAAATTTTGAAGAGTATTGATGACATAAAGAATAGAAGCACCTTGGGCAAGAGCAGCAGAATCGTCAGCAAATAGGCAAGTGGAAATGTTAGCGCACTGAGGAAAATCATAAGTAAAGATATTGTAGAGAATAGGACTTAGCACGCTTCCTTGAGGTGTACCAGCACAAATACGACCGATTTTGGAGAATTCATTATGAAGCCGAACTTGAAAGGTTCTATTTTTAAGATAATTTGTAATGATAAGTGTGATCCAAGTTGGAAATTGAAGTTTGATCATTTTGTAGATCAGTCCAGTTATTTGAATTAAATGTCAGGACCGTCAACCCCAGGAATTAGCAGCAATTGCTTTAAGAGCATTCAATTTTTTTAATAACTTTCCTTTTAAGATACAGGAAATGTTGTTTGAAAAGAGATTTCGAGAGAAGATGGTGCTAAAATACACGCACTTTTGTATTATACTAGAAAATTTTAATTAAGTAGCATCATACAATATTCCTCTAGTGAGACGTAAAAACTTTTTTTCAAAGTGTATTATTATTTTTAGTTACGTTATGCATAAAAATTTAACTGAAATTTTCATTGTAAAATAATTTAAATTTGTATAATTTTTTTTATTTTAAATCAACTGTTTTCTATATTTTGTGATTTCTTATTAATCATTTTGCCAGCTTCGAAAACAGAAAATGACAATATCAATAAAGTCACATTAAATAAGTTTCGATATCGAAACCGAAAACTACGTCAATAAATGTTATTTTTATATTTCACATTTTTGTGTAATATATTTTTCTTTCAATTTTTCCAATTATTTTTAAGAAAAAATCATTTTTTGCTGTCAAAAAAGCGGGATTATTTCCATGTAAACTGAAGGAAATCTTCCCCTTAAGTGCTTTATGAAAAATTAGTCGGAAAAGACCTCTATATCCCTTTATCTTTTCTGTTAGGTTGTTCTTTCACTTCGTTGATAACAAATACAGTAACAATTCGAGAGAATAAAAATACGTGAAACATTTTTGATTTCAACGCATGACTTATTAATAAAGTCCTTTTTATAAAGTTATTTATTATCCCATCATTTTTAAACGATTATCCACTGATAATTAGAAATGACAACCTCAGCTCTAAAGGTGAGATATTCTTTAAATGAAAAACAAACAAAGATTTTGCTTATAATATTTGCAATTTTTGATAACTTTGCAGTTCTTTATATTTACAAATAATGAAATAAAGTAGAAGTTTTAACATAACAATGAGTCAAATATTCTGTCTACAATTATGAACCTTGTATGTTTCTTGTGTTTAATTGTTTTTATTAAAAATATTTGTCACTTTTTAATGAAAATAAATCTAATTAGTGGAGGTTAAGTAAATTAAGTACTATGAGTAACTGTTATCTTCTATTTACTTTTAACATCAATATTTTTACTGATAAAAATAGGAGGATTTTGAAGTACTGATTCAATTTTTTATATTAATTTAGAAATCTCTACTCAACTTTTATTAAAAATTATTTTCTTTGAAATATTTTGTGTTGTACTTAATATGAAACCTGAAATTAAAAATAAACTTACTAATTAAAAAAATATATTTACAAAGAATTCAATTTTAAATACTAGGATGTGTATTATAAGTATTTTATATAAAAGTGATGCACATCAATAATTATACAATTTCTATTAGTTTTTGAGATTTTCAAAGAATATTTTATTGAAATCGAACAAGTTTTCATGTAGAGTTTATTCAATAAATGTGATTTTATGTACTTTTAAACACTTTGTATTCATGACGAATTTATTTTAAATGAAAATATATCTTCTGATAAAAGAAACAAAAAGTATTTCATTTCTATATATATCATTTAAGACTGTTTTTGTTTGTAAAATTGCAATGAAATTTTATTAATATTTCTAAGTTAATAACATTTTAGAATTTATTTTATTTAAAACACTTTCTTAATTAGGCAATTGAAATATCTATTGACATTTTTTAAAGTAATGAGTAAAACAATTACTATTAAAATGGCAGAATTTGTTATTTTTAATTAATTTAAGATACCCCTTGCCCAATATGTAGAACTGGAACAATGAATTCAGAACACCTTTTGAAATGCTTAGGCTCAGGAAGGCTTAGCACCAAAGAGAAGTCTTGCAGGGGAGGAGGGACTCATGTACTAAAATAAAGTGTCTATCCCCTTTATTTTCTCTCTTCTGCTTTTTGACTTTTGTGGTGTATGAGATGTATGTGTATGTATTATTGATTGCTGTCTTGATGTATGTTTGCTTTGTTCTGCTTGTTTCTTCTTTGTGTATAATCCTTATCATAATGGATTGATTTCCAATAAAGCCATATGTTGCAACAATTAATTAAGACTGCTGTAAATTTTTTTTATTTTATATAATTTTTGCTCTTTGGGTAAATAAAAATTGTTAAAGCTAATTTTTATTTTTATCAGTAAGGTGCAAAAGACAATGTGATTTAAAAAATAATAGTAAAACTCGTTGTTGATTTATTAAATATAAAAAAAGTTTTGAATTAATGTTTTAAAAATAAGTTCATTTTTTTTATAGACATATATGCATTTTTTTTTTTAGAAAGCTATTGAGTTAGTAACTAAAGCTACTGAAGAAGACAACAAGAAAAATTATGCAGAAGCTTGTAAATTGTATGAACAAGGTGTAGAATACTTTCTTCATTCAATTAAATGTAAGTATTTAAAAATAATGTCATAATTATTTTTTGTTCTGTTTCCCAAAAATTTTTTCTTATATATATTTTAAATATTTATATAACTTTAATAATATATAGATATGTCTTTGACTTGAATGCAATCATCTAGTGAGCAGAAACAACATGATTTATAACATCCTATGGGTTACATATTACTTGATAAAAGCTAGCCTGAGGATGTTACAATTAATTTATTTAGTATTTAATTTGTTGTTAATAATTAATTTTTTTGTACTAATTTCTTTCAGATCTTATGGATTTCCTGGGCAACTTGTTTTGTTCCCTGTTTTTGTATATTGTGTGTAAATTATTGATCCAATTCTTGCCATTCAGCCTTTTGATATTTATCTTATGATTTTCAGTTTTGTTACCGCAACTTATGCACGCTTTGGATTTTGAACAATATCTTACCTTTGAATGTGAAGCCCTTGGGAGGAAGGGATGGGTTTGTATTGTGAATGCTATGATGGTTTTGTTATACAATTTGTGTGTATCGAATAAGGGGTTAGTGGCTTTAGTTGTGCAAAATACTCATGTTTCTAGTTCATTCCTTGTCAATTCTGCTTTGTTTTTTTTTTTTTATGTTTTGATTGGTCAAGGGAACTAAAAATTGCATGAAAGCAATTTATATATGCTGTATAGGTATAATCCTTTTGCATTTAGTTTGTTTTTACTTCTAAGCTAGAAGTGTTTGATTTGAAATCTAAAAAAAAAAAAAAAAAATAATAATAATAATAATAATAATCACTGGTCAAAACAATCATTTTTTTTTTTTTTTTCAAAATAGGCATTTATTTAATAAACAAATTAATTTCTATCCAACAATCAAAGCAAATTTTTATCATCAAAAGAATGGAAGTTCTGCTCAACCAGGCTATGCTTCAAACAAGTATTTATCAGAAAGCAGTGTTTGAAAAATATGCTAATTGGGGTAGGATCATCTATAAAAAGCAGTTCCAAATAGAGTTGTACTTGCTTTTTGACATATTGGCTAGCAATTGTCATGTTGAATAATTACTTGCCTATTAATTGTCATGTTGAATTATTCCTATTCTGGCCGTTGTTTCAATGCTTAACTCAAATACATCAGTTGTAGTCAATAATGTTCACTAGTAATGGTTTCTTCAGATTTTAACTGCTTCTGATACATTTTCTTTTTGATTCTACCAAAGGGAGCATAACTTTTGAACTATGATTATATGATTATATTGTGTTGATGTTGAATTTGATAAAACAGATTCATCTTGTCTTACACTTTATTTTTAAGCTCACAGTGTGTCTCTCTCCCTTTTCATCATCAATAGTAATTCAATTCAAAAACCTTTTCATTTTCTTTTGGATCAGCTATTCATAGGTAAAAAAATGTCTTTCAGTGGGTTTTAATTTAATTTCATGTGACATTAAATTTCCATGTATTGCAAATACTTAAAAGGCCATTAGTAACCATTTGAAATACATGGAAATGATTACAAAGACAAGGAAATTGGGTGTCATACTGAAAGAAGCATTAAAATGTTTGCAAGCAATTGACATGTCAATTGCAAAGCACTTGACATGAATAATGAGTAAAACTTTCAATTCTTCATCTACAGTTTTTTTTTTCTGCTGACCAGGAAACTTTTTTCTTACATATCAAATTCACCATTTCAAATTGTTGAAACCATTTTTAACTAATTCTTTCAGGTGATGCATGTGTCCTCTAAATGTTCACAAGAACTCCGAAGCACTTCAGCTGCAATATTCTTCCTAGTAAAATGCAAAAGCAAAAATTTCCTAGGAATGTTCTTTTTACAATGGATAATTGAGCATGTTAAAAAACTAAAAATAAATAAAAATTGTGTTGTACATGCTTTATCAAATGACACTTGATAAACATTGAAAATGACAGTTTTTTGACATGTTGTTATTCAGTCGAATTCTTCTGATAATAATCTTACAGCATCTCTTAGGAAATCATTCAAGTTAAGTTCAATATGTGATATTTTTAAGGTTTTCATAATAAGCAGTATGTTATGCTTATTTTTTTATATGCATACTTGATTAACAATTTCTTGTTGTTATATTGAAGGATATAATCATTTTTAATTTGATCTAAAAATAGATGATGCCCAGGCGGAAAAAACAAAGGAAAACATTCGAAAAAAATGTTCTGAATATCTAGAAAGAGCTGAAAAGATAAAAAAATATGTTCAGAAACCACAGAAACAGCCTGTTAAGGACACAGGCAATACTCCTTCCTCGTAAGTTTCATTTAATATAAAGAAAAACTTATTTTTGATTTTATAATTTTGCCTGCTTTGTTTTAAGTAATAAAATTGTTTTTAATAAGAATTAAATTTTTTGTTAAATATTTATCACTTAACTGTTTATTAATTCTATTGAAATTTTTATAATATATTTCAAATTTAAATGCAAGCTTTTTCTAAATAATTTTTCTCTAATGCTAGTTATTATTTTTATTTTAAAATGTAACATAAAAAATATTCATAATTTTATTTATTGCTCTCCTTATAAATGTAATAATTTTCAGAAAGTGTGTAATATTATACACATCATTGGTATTAAAGCTAATTTATATTAATTTTTCATAAAATGATTACAATCCACTTGTTATTTTCTTTTTTGTAATTTTTCTAAAGCTTTTACAAGCAATTTTTGTTTAAAAAAGTTGCTTAAAATTATATTTCCATAAGTAAAATTCCATTCCATTTAAAATTTATTCACCACTAAAAATTTCTCCTATGGATAAATATTCATCAATAAAATAATAATTATCAATATGTAATAAATAAATAAAATATTTATTACTATTTTAATAATCGATCATAGTTGAATAATTCCTGAATAAAAAAAGGCAGAATTTAAGATAAGAACAGTTTTTTAAATAAAAATCCAGTGATACATGTTAAGAAGAATGCAATGATAATTTAAATATGATTCACTGTAATCTAATAAATCAATGGTTGTGACAAATATTATTTCATTTGCATTCACTATTATAACTGACAATTTCTAGAGAAGAGATGGTTTGGCCAAGCATGAATGAAATATAATTTGCACATTTATATTGACATGAATAAAAAATTTTAGTTAAATATACATGATTTTAAAATATTAATCCCATTTCAAAGACTCTTCAACTTTAGTTCTAAAATTACAGGGAAAAAAAAATTAGATCTGTATGTTTTTGAGGAAATGCTGAAAGATTATGACTAAAATTATTTTAGTTAGAATAAATACATAATGCTGCAACTATAATTTTCTAACTTTTATCATTTTTGCTGTTGTTGAATATTTCCTTAATGTAAAAACATACCATATATTCTCAAATACAAACCGAGAATGTGTTTTTTCTCCCAAGTATTTACCCTAAGTTCAAAACCCATATATAAGCCAAGATAAAAAAAAATGCAATGGCAGCAAGGGGGACTTTGTGCGGAATGACATTAAGAGGACTTAAATTCTTGTGCAGGAAACTTTGAAAGTGTTGGTGAAATGCATCCAGACATCACAATGAGTGAAAGTGAAATTTGTCGAACAATTCGACCCGGACATGCACTATGAAATATTTATACGACTTTCTTTTTCCATAAAAGTTGTATTCAAAATACCTAAAACATAAGTTAAAAAATTAAAGTAATTTTCCTTTCATTTTGTTTTTTATATGATGGTTATTTACGATATTTTATTATTATTTCTGATGCACATTTTGGTGCTTTTCCAAAAAAAAAATTTTCCGTTTTGCAAACGTCAGATTTTTTATTGAAGAAATAACACAAAAAATCTTTAGCAATATAGACTATGTGGAAAGTAAAAGCAACTTACTTTCATAAAATAAATATCTAATTTAATTTAAAATTAATTATTTTTCATAAACCTAAGAAATAAAAAAGTAAGTATAAGAAATAAAAAATATGCTAATTTTAGTGACCTTTTACTTAATTTAAAAATCTAAATTTAGTGATCCCAATCTTATATAGCTCTTTATTTTCTTGCACCTGGTTAACTAAAAAAAGTTTCTATGTGTTTTTTTTTTTTTTTTTGTTTTTTTTTTTTTTACGAGATTAACAAGATTTATAAGCTGACACCCATAATTTACCTTTTAGAAAAATTTTTAAAAATTCTCAGCTTATATATGAAAATATATAATAAAAAAAATTTTTATGAATAAATTATATATTTGGTTTTGAATTGTTGTAAAATATAGCAATCAGATATATTGGCATAGTCAGAGAACATATTTATATTGTAAATTAAATAAGAGATTTTTATATACAATATTTATGGTGAATTATTATTAATTTTTTTTTTTGTCCTTAAGAAAAAACAATGAAAAGGACAGTGACAGTGACAGTGAAGATCCTGAAAAGAAAAAACTTATAAGCCAGTTAGAAGGTAACTTCAATAATCAAACCTCTAAAAATTGCATTTTTCTTTTATGTGGTTAATTTGCTACATTAAAAATATAGAGAGTGAAAGTAACCTAAATTTTACAGTATTCATAATGAATTTTAATTTCTTCTAAAATTTTTTTACAATTTATGAAAGGTTACACTATAAAACTTCTATTAAAATTTTTTTTTTTTAATTTTATAATTAAAAGTACAAAAATTAATTACTCATATTAAATTGCAAATTTAAAATTCTTATAATTTATTGGTTATCTCTATAAAACAATGAATGTTATATGTGCATGTATCTGTATTAAAAATATCAAATTTAAATTGCGGCCTTGTTAGAAAAACATCAGGTTGAAAATAATTATTTTCTTAGCATTTCATTACTGTTATGATCTTTAACCTATTTTTTTTTCTAATATTTACATACCTGTGAACACTTTTGCATCTTTTAGAGGCTTTTCATATTTTAACTCTATGAGCATTTTTTTTTTTTTGTTGCTGGTAAGGCAAAGTTTTTGTGATCAGAGTGCAAAAAATTTAAGATAAAATTAGAAACTTCTACTCTGTCCCTTTAGTGGCACTGTAGCTTCTCCTTTAAGTAGTCCCATAAGCATCTACTTATGAGTGTAAAAGGACTGTTATTAGTGATGAGTGTTACGTCGAAACCCAGGTTCCCTGCATAGGGAGGTCAACGCCCTATGTCCAGAAAAACATCCTGTCTGTGGGGGTGTCTGGCAGGGGGTGAGATGACGGGAGAAAGAGTGAAGAAGGGAGTTGAAAACTCAGCGACCAAAGAGAAAGGTTGTGTGGCAGTGCATCTTCGAGCTTGATGGCTGCATAAACTAAAGGAGTTGAAACCTCAGCGACCAAAGAGAAAGGTTGTGTGGCAGTGCATCTTCGAGCTTGATGGCTGCATAAACTGAGTTGAACAACGGCGACCAAAGAGAAAGGTCGTGTGGCAGTGCATCTTCGAGCTTGATGGCTGCCTAAATAAAGGAATTAATTTATACAGTCCATTAAAATCTTCGTGTCTGTGTCGAAGATTACTTGAGTTTATTTTTTGTGACCGAGCTATCGAACAATGAGTATCTTGATTGCCAGTTGTATAGTAAAAATATTTAGAGACATATTTTTTTTTGACACCCTGGCTATATTCGATGCATTTTCATATTTCATTTTTTCCACTGTAGAATCAAAGTTAACAAAGATTGAAAATATTTCTTTATTTAAATTTATAAGAATTTATAGTACTGACATTTCATATTTTTTTCTTTGATTTAAAAAAAAGCTGGTTTTATAATATTTTGTTATGGTTTATTTGTATGTAAATTGATAATAGTATTAACAAACATTTAGACTTTATACAGTTGTTCTATCAAATCTTGATGCTACTGCACATTGTAATGTGCATGTGTAATATATAATGGAGATAAACTTTACGTGAAATACATACACACAAACAAAATGAATCTTCTGCAAATGGTAGAAAAATTATTTCTTATTTTCAATTTGATGTTTTTACTTAAATGCTAGTATCATAAGATCTGAAGATTTTTCAATTGAACATAATATACCAGTGAATGTTTCGCCCAAGTTAGAAAAACTTTTTAAAAGAATGTTTCCAAATGCTGAGTTTGCACAAAAAGTATAAACTTTAGTTGTACTTTTTTGTTTTTGTAACTTTAGTTTGTGCAAATAATAAGCACGCTAAAAAAGCTGAGTTGGAGTTGGCGAGTTGGCTTTTATTGTGTTGGAGGGTTGAGTTTTTATTGGAATTTCCAAATAAAGAAGAGTTTTTAAGTCCTTTTGGTGATGCTCATAATTCTATGTAGCAATTTTTGAATGTAAAAAGTGTTTTCTTTGAAGGAGGAAAAAGAAAAATACAAGTACTTTGTTTTGCTCTTCAATGTAGATACACTTAAAAAAATCATTAGTTGTTAAGTTTAAAGAAAGCAGACCTTGTTAGGAATAAATTTAAAAAAAAAAATCTTTTTTTTTTTTTGTTTACTGAAATAATAATATCAATAATTTTTACTTTAATCAGGAGAATTAAATTTTGTTGTGCAAGATAAGTGTTCTGTTTATAATTAAGATATGTTAATTTCATTATACATTACAAGATGCCTTTTGCCAATTATTAAAACCTTGTTAGATTCTCTTAAGCAGAAATAATAATTAATATTTTAACCAACTATCTTAAATCCATTTATACAAAAAAATAATAATAATAAAAAATCTTAATTAATGTTTTATAAAATCTATAGAAGATTTTTAAAATTTATATGCATTTTAAATATGTAAAAGTTGTTTTGTTAATTAAATTATTTAAGATAATTGTAATAACATTTTTTTATACAGTTATGCTATTTAATTTTACGCTTTAATTATAAAGTAAAAATGTAAAATTTTCTGCATTTTATAAAATAGAATGGTAATTATTTAAAATGAAAAAAAAAAAAAAGAAAGGAATAATTTTTTTTTTCTTCAATCATTTCTTTTCATGCGATGTAGCAATTTTCAGTTTGTAACTTTATATTTAGGTAAATTATCCAACCATATTCATAATTTTTTTGCATCAATTAAAAGTTATTATTGCTCAACATATATCTATTTAAATCTAAGCCAACCTTAGGTTGCATTTGCTAGCTAATGAATTTTTAATATACTTTGTTTTAGTTTTTAAATCAAATTTTATAATGCCTTTTAATTTTTGTTTACCTAGTTTTTTGATTAATTTTTTTTTTTCTTTTCAATGTATATTTTTTAGGAGCTATTGTTATGGAAACGCCAAATATCAAATGGTCTGATGTTGCTGGATTAGAAGGAGCCAAAGAAGCATTAAAAGAGGCTGTTATATTACCCATAAAATTTCCTCATTTATTTACAGGCAAAAGAAAGCCATGGAAAGGAATTTTATTATTTGGGGTATGAAAATTGCATTTTTTAAATAAAAAAAGATAGGAATTGCTTTGTTTTTTCAATTTTATTTCTTGATTAATTTTTAATGCTTAAATTTTTACTACTAGCCTCCTGGAACTGGAAAGTCTTTTCTTGCAAAGGCTGTAGCAACAGAGGCCAACAATTCTAAATTTTTTTCTGTATCTTCTTCAAATCTTGTTTCAAAATGGCTTGGAGAAAGTGAAAAGTATTTATGCATGTTCTTCTAATTTCTGTTTTTTTACATTTTAAAATTCTTTTCAAAAAAAAAAAGAAATAAATTTTATTTAAAATTTATTTTCAAAGCAAATAATTTAATTATTACTTACAAATGAGGGATAATAAATAGTTATGTAATATTGTGTGTATAAATCGTAAATTGAATTTTATAATGCAGTGAAATAACTTATTAAATTAGTCATTTTAAAGGTTAAATTTTTATTACAGTAAATCAAATTAATTAAGTAATAAATATCTTAAAAATAACAATTAACAAAAATCAAGAAATTAGTTGCATACTCAAATATTATATAAATGATTAAGTATTAATATTATTGTCTATAAATTCTTATCAGAAAATTAATGTAGGATGATTGTTCATTTATTTTTTTTTTTTAGTATTATATGTATTTAATACAAAAAGGTATAATTTTTAAAACTGTTTAAACTATTCTTAAGTTGATCTTATAAACAATCAAGTATCATGTATTTCTCTGAAGTATCTTTTATTTTTCTTCCATAATAGTATATAATTTGAGAAAATATTAAAACAACCATAAAACTTTAATTAATAGGAAAATTATAAATTGTCTTGTTAAAATATTATATTTGAACGAAGGTTTTTGTAAATCTTATGATCATTAATTTATATTTTTTTAAACTATGAAACTTTTTTTCTCTTTAGATTAGTGAAGAATTTGTTTGAGATGGGTAGACAACATAAGCCCAGCATTATTTTTATTGATGAAATAGATTCCCTTTGTAGTTCTCGATCAGACAATGAATCTGAATCAGCTAGGAGAATAAAAACAGAATTTTTGGTGCAAATGCAAGGTTTGTCTCAGACTAAATACACAAAATATTAAATTTAATATTTCATGATTATCTAGCTTAATGAGTAGTTTTTTTGCTGAGTATTTCATAGTTTAATTGCATTTTGATTTTAAATTTTTATTGATGTTAAATAAGGAACTTGTGTTAAATGTTACTAAAAGATAACACAAGTTCCTTATTTAACATCAATAAAATTTAAAATCAAATACAATTAAACTATGAAATACTAAAATTTATTATTTCATAGTTTATTTTTTAAAATTTATTATTTCATTTATTATTTCATATTTTTTTAATTATGAAATTTATCATTTAAACGATTTATATTTCATATATTCTATTATTACTACTTAAAATCTATCATTTTATCATTAAAAACTGAAACATCTACATTTTGAACCATAGTTGTTCCCTACAAATTAAACAATACAATAAAATGGTTTTGATAAAGCTAGCTCCATATCTTAATGCAATATATATCACTAGTTAAGATCCTGTAGATTATGCAGTAATATTTTAAAAATTATGGGACAGGTTGAAATTATTCAGGTGACTAGTATAATATTTCCGTAAAAACCACTGTGAATAGATTATCCAAATAAAAAAATGATAAAAACCCTATAATCATTACTAATAGAATGTTTTACTTGTAAAATATTTATGTAATAATTATTACAGTTTAGTAAAGTAAAGGGGTGCTAATCCAGCATCTGAAAATTCCTGTGAGCTCTATCTTTGTTTTGCAGATATTTGGTTACAATACAATGTTTCTTTTTTTCCAGCCTACAAAGTTAGATAACATCGAGAGAATAAAATTTTTGACTGTAAGAAATAAATATTTGACTGTAAGAAATTAATGATTATTTTTTCTAGAAATTAAAGAATATATTAATAAGTTTTTTGATAATTAAAATATAGAATGTATTTTCCATTGTATTAATCTTGTAAACCTCTGAGAAACGATTTCTGAATAATAGAATTTGAATATATCGGGTTTCTTCAATTATATGTGCAATATGCACAAATCTGATTTGATCAATTTCTAAATACTTTTAAATATACAAAATTTGATGTCTATTTTTAGATGCATTTAGTTCTAGGTAATAACGAACATTCAATTTCACTGACAGTTAATCGCCATTTTTTGTAATAAGGAATTACATTCAATTTTTGAGAAATAAGAGGCCTCCAATAATTTTTTTGATTTGGTGAAATATAGTTTGATCACCGATCACATACAGTATTGGCAAGCATCCAAATCAAATGTATTCCAAAATAATGGCTTCAAAGAGGTCGAAATGCCATTTAGGAAATATTTTAATTGTAATAAATTTTTAATAATATATTAAGTGATATTAAAAGAAAAACTAGGTAAAAAAAAAGTTCCCCTCTTATTATTATACTTTTTTGTTTGAAAGCAGCTTTGTGCCACATCTATCTGACTAACATCCCTAGCAAGTAATTGATTTGTCCATTTCTATCACTAATACAGATTCCCTATTCTGTCACTATACACTAATACTCATTGAGACCATCTGTGTTGGATCAATTACATTTTTGCAAGATTTCTTTGTAAATGAGACTATAAAGAACATTAAAAAAATATATAAGGAAAAAAACCCAGGAGTAAAGTTAAGGTATTATACAATCAATTATAGATTATGCAGAGTTACTTATTTTGCATGATTTATAGGATCCTATTCATAATAAAATATATAGGTATAATATAAATCTTAAATATATGTATATATAAAAATATATGTATTGTATTTTTGAGTTTGAAAAAAAAGAATTTTTTTTATATAATACAATAATATTTAAATTGAAAATCTTCATTATGTTAAATATAAAAAGATTTTCTTATTGTATCATTTTAGTTTAGAAAATTTCATTTCATACTTTCATGCTATCTTATTAAAGTTGGTTACTGTCATGATTATAATTTCATGTATTATAATTCTTATTAATTTCATTTAATGTAATTTTTAAAAATGTTTTTAAATAGGTGTAGGAAATGACAATGATGGCATTCTTGTAGTGGGTGCTACAAATATACCATGGGTTTTAGATTCTGCTATACGAAGAAGGTAAAAATAATTTATTATCAAAATTGATATGCTTATTTGTCATACACTATATTAATTGAGTTTAAAATAATATCAAGGGCAATGATGCAATGTTAAAATTAAAAGATAAGGTTTTAAAAAGCTTAAAAATTTATTTAATTATCTAACTTCCAAAAAGATGCAAGAAAGTTCAAAACATGTAGGAAAGATATCATACACTCTCAATTAAAAAATTTAAATTTTTGGGAAATAATTTTTTTTTTTCTAAAAATAAATTCATGATTTCATTTATTTATACTTGGTGAATATTTTTAATCTATATAGCAAAATATAAAACTTTTAAATGTATGGATAAAAAATATCAAAATGTTTATGCATTAAAGAAACAAAGAAAATGTATTTTGGAAAAATGATTTTAATTTATTTAAAAATACTTTTTATTATAGAAAATTAAGTAGTTTAAATGATGTTATGCATAAAAAGAAATTAAATGAATTTGTACGAAATACTTTGTCGTTGCTATTAAAAAAATATACAATTAAGTTAAAAAAAATTCTTTTAAAGTTAAGTTAAAGAGTGCGTTTGTATTTATTTAAGAGTATTTATTTTGATTTATTTTATCTGTTTTGGTAGTTTAATTTAACCAATTTTACTTCATTTCTGATTTATATTTATTAATGTGTATTAATATATTTTATTTATTAAGAAAAAAAAATGCAGTTATTGAAAAAAGATTTCTATAGAAATAACTCTTTCTTTGTAGATTTGAAAAACGGATATACATTCCATTACCTGATATTCGTGCAAGACGTGCTATTTTTGAATTAAGTGTTGGTGATACACCTCATGAACTCACTGACAAGGACTTTAAGATACTTGCTGAGAGAACAGATGGGTAATTTAATGTACAATTTTATTTATAAATAATACACACAATAAAATTTAAAAAAAAAAAAATTCTTTGTATTAAGTTTAATTTAAGGTGCAAGAAGTAGAAGAAAAACATATATATGCAAATTGATAAAATAATTGCAACTTCATCTATGTGTATTTTTAAGTACTTGATTTTGAGTTATACTTCTAAAGATAAGTAACTGTGAATGACTATAGTGTATTTTGGACAATCTGGTAAACATTTTATAATACCTTTGTCTATAATATTGTTCTGATGTGTAGCCCTGATATTTTATTCCACTTTATAAAATAGTTTATAGGTCAATAATTAGAGTTTATCTAAAAAAAAATATTTGTAAGTTTTAAAAATATTATTAAGTAAACTTCTTTGTTAATGTAGTACAATTATTTTTATTCTTAGTTTTTCAGGAGCTGACATTTCTGTGCTGGTCCAAGATGCTTTAATGCAACCTGTTAGGCTAGTTCAACAAGCTACTCATTTCAAGGAAGTAAGTATACATTGTTTTATTTTTTACATCACTACTTACATTGTTTTATGTTTTTCAAACATTTACCTATTTTAAAAGAATTAGTATACCTTTAAAAATTCTTTTAATATTATGAATGAGTTCTGTTTGTAATTTTTGAAATATTTTGCTTTTGATGAAAAAAAGAAAAATTTAGTTATATATATTTTTTATTATTACTATTTAATAAATCCATCAACTTACAAAAATCAGTTTTGAATTAATATCTGAGGATATAAATTAAAAATTTTTAAGGACTTCATTTGGTATTTCTGTATCAGTGTGAATCTTGATGCATAATACAACTATTATCCTTTATAGTCCTTGAGAAAATTTTGTGAAATGCATGCATATTGTGGACAATTAATTGTATAAGTTTATCTTATAACTGTGATATGTGAAAATAATAATAATTTTCAAATTAATTAAAGTATTTTAAAATTTGATTCAAATACTAAAGCACAGTTTTTCACAGGTATCTGGCCGATCTCCTTGTAATCGTGACATTGAAGTACATGACCTACTGACTCCTTGTTCAGAAAATGACCATGGAGCTAAAAAAATGTCATGGGTTGATGTTCCAGGAGAGAAATTGTTAGAACCAAGTTTTTACAATGGTGAGAAGCTATATATTATAATATTTAAAATAAATTATCAATTTTAAATTTTTCTACAGTTACAAAATATTTTCTTATTAAATTTGATATTCTGATTAATAACAATCATGGAATTCTGCACATTAAATGTTCTATTATCTGAAAAATTATATAGTATGACCATCGATTGTGTGAAAAATTAGCAGGGGGTCAAGTTGGACTTATTCAAATAGAATGGCATGATATAGGAGAAATATATATTTGGAGGGCTATCAATTTCTATAGAAATAATTTTGATAATTAAAATTTTAAATTATATATCAAACGGAAAAATAATTCTACAATAATTATTAAATTGTATAAATCTGATTAGCATCTCTAACAAATAATTGATTTATTCATTTCTGCTTTTAAAATGAATATTTAGTTTTCTACACAATCAGTCATTGAGCTATAACAGCCTAATTTATAAGTTGTTTTTGTTCGGCCCAAAATCGGCAGTTGTTCCTGAAAGCATAAAAAAAAAGTCCACAAAATAGTTTTGAAAAACTTTAAAGTGTAATTGCTTGAGATAGCGGACACCTTAAAGATATCAGAAGGTAGTGTGTTTTTAATTTTACACGAAAATTTGAGCATGATTAAGTTGCTTTCGAAGTGGGTGCCGCGTTTGCAAACACCGGACCAAAAAAAAGCTTTGATGTTTCAGAGCTCTGTTTAGAGCTGTTCAAGCGATATAAAAAGGATTTCTTGCGCCGATATGGGACAATGGATGAAGCATAGATCCACTGCTACACATCTGAATCAAAGTTTAGAGCTACACACACACTGACTGCAGCCATCCAAATCGACCAAAAACTCAAAAATCAGCAGGCAACTTTATGGCATCTGTATTTGGGGGCACACATGGTATTTTGTTCGGCTATTTTGAGAAAGATAAAACTATCAATAGCTAATATTACTTGTCATTATTGGATCGATTGAGAGTAGAAATTAAGGAAAAAAAAAAAAAAAAAAAGAAAAAGAAGAAGCTATTTCATCAAGACAATGCCCCATGTCACAAGTTAAATTGAATGAATTACGCTTCGAATGGCTTCCTCATTCGCCATACTCTCCAGATGTACTTCTGTGCCCAAAAGTAAGACCAATTTTTATTTTTCAATAACTCTTTATTTATTCTTAATTTATTTCATCGCCTTCAAAGTAATCCCCTCCGGACACATTGCACTTATGCCAACGTTTTTCAATCCTCAATGCATGCTAAAGTCATCGGCAGGGATGGCCTTCAAAGCGTGCGGCGATTCAAAGTGGAATCTCTTCAATCGACTTAAAACTATGTTTCCTGGTGGTCTTTTGAGTGTAGGGAGTAGCCAGAAGTCTCACGGTGGGAATACGGTGGTTTGTGGAACGATATGGGTTTCATTTTTGGCGATAAAGTCGCGAAGAATCAATGCAGTGTGAGCTGGCGCATTATCGTGATGCAAAAATAGAGTTGCCTTTCCATGAATGTGGCTCCTTTTTGTGAATAGCTTCACGCAAACGACGCATAACACTCAAATAACATTCCTTGTTGATAGTCTGGCCTGGCGGAAGGAATTCATGATGCACCACACCACGGTAATTGAAGAAAACAGTCAACATGACATTGATTTTGTGAGCGACTTTGGCGTGCTCTTTTCGGTCTTGCTTCACTTTTGTGACGATATTCGCTCGATTGATCGGTTGTTTCCGGGTCGTAAGCATAAATCCAAGTCTCATTTCCATTTATGATTCATTTCAACTTGTCCTGATAGTCAGAAACGCGACGATGTTTTTCCAAAAAAATTCAGTGTTTTCGCTGCCAATCGAGACTTGACGCGTTTGAGGTCCAAAATGGAATTGGCCGATCCTTTTGAAATCCCAACATCATCTGCAAGGTCTCTAATTATAAATCGACGTTTGCAAGCACCAAATCTTTAATTTTTGGACTTGAACTTCGTCGGTTGAGGTTGATGGTCGACTACTTATAAACATTTCTTTCCGCTATAGGAATACTCACCGAATGCCTTCTGCTACATTCTATACGTTTCCGCAAACAAAATTTAATGCTAGTTGTTTGCTCAATTAATTCAGACATTTCAAAAATCGCGAAAATCACTTTTAGCGTCTCAGAAAAACCAAGTGTAACTCAAACACTAATGAATATTTTGATGTGTGAAATTTCACACAGATGTCAGAGAAACGATGGACAAGGATGTCTGGATGGCAACAAGCTTAAAAAAAAAAATTGAAATTTCATTTGCCCGAAATTTAAATTTAAAATTGGTTTTTAATTTTGGAAACAGTTGTAAGCCCCAGCGACTATTGGCTTTTGGAGATATCAAAAGATACTCAGGGAATGAAATTTGGCTCAAAAATAGTGTCTGCAGAAACTGACACCTATTTTGAGAACAAAGACAAATTGTTCTACAAAAAAAAAATGCATCGAAAAGTTACAGAAGAATTGGAATGAATATAGCACTCTTCAAGGAGACGAATAAAGTCAATTTCTAAAAAAAAATTGTTTTTCTTAACTAGACCGGAGGCTTATTGAGCCATGTGTTACTTTTTAGAATGTAAAGCTAATTGTTTTTGTTTTTAATGCTTGTGTAATGGGGCAATGAAATATGAATCGTTTCAAAGAAATTTTTCAAATGTATATCATTTAATTATTTTTAGAAAGATATATTGTCATCATTGGAAAAAGCAAAACCAACTGTGAATAATGCTGACCTTGTTAAATTGGAGGAATTCATGAAGGATTTTGGCCAAGAAGGATAAAAAAAAAAAAAAAATTCAGTAAGAATTTTTTATATTAATTTTTCTTTTTCATAATATACTATAAAAATTAGTATTAAAATATTTTATAAATTGTATATATAAAAGATGATGCACAAGTAAATTTTTTGTTTATTCATTTTGTTTTTAAATATATATTTGTAGTTTGAAAAAAAGTCATAACTGATGTTTTTATCAGCCAAAATACATCTATATTATTTCAGTTTTCATCATAAACACCTATATTTTATAAATGGGAATACTGAATTCTGCTCTAAAATTAGTAAGGCAAACAATGTGAAATCAATAGAATGTTAGAAATATTAATAATATAGGAAAAATTTGGCTGAAATCATTTTTAAAAATTTCTTTTGACACTTAGCACTTTAGATTAGTATTATCAATTTTTAATTATAATTTAGATGAAAATTAATTTCTATTGCATCATATATTATTATTTTTAATTTTAAAATGAAATAACTTTATATATTTTTTTATGTTTGAATATTTTTATATTTTATGTACTTAAACATTGGATTAAAAATATTTAATTTGGAAAAGAGTTACAAAGCAAAAGCTTAAATCTAAGAGACTTTTTCTTTTATCCTAATTATAAATAAAAAATCTTTTTTTTAATGTAATGTTTTATTAGAATACAGCTCCTTTTCAATATATTTCAGGTAGAAAATTGTCCTGCTTACAAGTGTACTTACTGTTGAAAATGAATTACTAAAAAAAAAACATCCAGAAAATGCTTCAATCAAATCATCTCCAAAATATATTGTGCAATATATGCATATCAAGAGTTTTTAATTTGAAAATATCCTTAATATTTTTAGACAGTCTATGTTTTTGTTGATATCATAATTTTTTTAATTTTGAAGTATTACTTATATATATATATATAAATTGAACTTAATAAAAACTGTGATAATGTATAGAAAGGTGAACAAGTATATAATGAAAAGTTTTCTACAAATTATTTTTTTATTATTATTTGCTGATAAGATTTTACAAGAAAAAGAAGAAATTAGTTAAATATATTTACATATGTATCTTTAATAAGAATAATTTAGTCTTCTAATATATTGGAAATCATTAATAAAACATAATTAATTTAAAGTTGTCTTCTTTTTTCTGTCACAAAGATTTAGATGTTAACTAGCAGATATGACTACAGAAGATGATGCATTATTATTAAATTTTATTTGGAAAAAATATGTGAAGTGTTCAAAGAAATTTTTTTCACCATTTGAAGCGGTTGAATACCTTATGTGCTGCTTTATTAATCAACATATTTGTTAGATAACATTTTAAAATTCCCTATGATGACAATTTTAATATGGCAATAAATTTAAAATATAAATAAATGAGATGAAAAAAACAACAATATTGAAATATAAGAAAAAGAAATAAACAATAGACAAAAATATAGTAGAAAATGCTTTTCTTTTACAAGATTGGCAATAATATATATTTTTTTGTATAAAGCATATGGGTTGTCATATAGTGATAGTTAAGTTAAAAAATTTTTTTAAGTTAAGTGAAAATCCCAAGTGAAGAAAAGCTGAAAATTCAAAATAATCAAATTAAATCTTAAAAAATCTTAATACTCTCTTAATATTTAGTACCACATTTTTTCTTATTAGAACTTCTTTCAGCTGTTTTTTTGCATAGAATTCTCGGATTGTGTAATTTCAAAAAGATTCTAAAATGTCACGTGGCTTCATATATAAAAAGTTGGTGATGGATGAAGAATTAGCAAAAATTATATGTACAGATTTTTACCTTTTGTTTTAAATTTCATTTTGAAATTATCATTTTATTGATTTGAGGTTTAAAAACACCTAATTTTTTTGCATCTTTATTGTCCATGTACCCTAGATCATTGCCATCCTTGTTTTAATATAGGCAGAGTGGATTTTATTTTATAATCTCTGTACTAGGAATTTTTGAAATAAACTCAAGTCCTTTTATGTCAAATATGAAATAAGGATATAATATAACATAACATAATATAATAATCAGAAAATATATTTACTCATTCCCACAAATTCCTCTAAATTATTAGTTACCCATTCCTCTAAAAATTCTGAAATTTTGTATAACAGGTACTCAAAGATGTGGCTGTATTTTTATCTCAAAAGTTTGGTGGAAATGTCAATTTTTTTGTATAAATATTAATATAATGAAAATTTTTTTAAATAAATTCTGAATTAGTTTAATTAATTAAAAATAAAATTTTCTACGTTTTGCTAATTGTGTATTTCAGCATACCATTTTGACTCGGAAAAACAGATTAAAATTCAATTTCTTTTTCCAAGAAGATAAGGTAAATGTTAAATTTATTCTGATGTGCATTGTTTACTTTATCATTATAACATGCATGGAGTATTATCTCTAAAAAAAAAAATCTGCTAAGATAGCATATACACTTATCATGTAACTTTTACAATGGCAATTTAAAAAACTGGAGTCAATAGAGCCTTTAGATAGAATGACTTTTATCATCTAAATTTCTATTTACACCTAATTGAGACCATAGATGTAACATTGTAGAAATTTGTGGTCTCAATCACTGAGACTGTGACAAACAGATGAATTTATAAATAATCTTAAAAATAAAAAAAATGTTCTTTAGCTTTGTTCCCAAAGTGAATGATATCGCCCCACAGGGTGCAGTGGAACAATAAAGGGGAATGAAAATAGTCGAGAGAAATCATAAATTTTTTTAGACAAATAAGAATGTTCTGAAAAACTATCCATCGATGTTTCAAAAATAGCTTCCAAATCCTAGCATAAAAAGAAGATACCTACAGTTAATCCTGAATTCTGAGCTGATATAAGAAAAATTTTTTTCTTTTTCATCTTCAATGCAGTCACAATTTGATTTAAAACAAGTAATACAAAAAATTTTTTAAAGTCAATTCTACTTTTTTTCACTGTATTGCAGAAAGTCCTTTATAAATAATTTTCATTCATTTTTTAAGTTAGAAGAAATTCTCTCTCTCACATACACACTTTCCATCTCTCACTAGTTTATTCACGTTTTATTTACCATTTTGCGCCCTCCTCGACTCAGACTAGAACCCAGAATGAAAAAAGAATCTGAAAAAGAAATTTTTTTCCAGCGATCTACATTTATTCCTAAATTTATATCCTGCTAAATATCTTATATAAGAGAAATTTTTTTATCCCATATAAAATTAAAATTAATTAATTAAATTTAACTAATGAATTAATATTTAAAAAACTGTATTAACATCAAGTGTCATCCACTGTCAGTGTTTAAAAAAGGTGTCAGTGTCAGTGTTTAAAAAAGGTCAAGTGTCAGGGTTTTCGTTTCATGTTGAAATTTCCCTCTTGCATCTGGCGCCATCTATTGGTAGATACTTGCAACTTAAATCTAAAAAAGAACTAAAATTAATTAATATTTGAAAACATTGTATTAACATCAAGTGTCATCTATTACAAGTTCAAAAAAATGTATTTGAACTTGAGTATGAATAAAAAGTATTTTATGAACGATTGAAAATTTGGACAAGATATATATAGGGAGAGTATGAACTAACAGTAGGAATTGAAAAAAAAAAAAAAAAAAAAAAAATAGCCCGACTGTAAATAGCTAATGGCTGTTATTTAAGATTTAAAAAAAAATTTTTTTTTTTTTTGACCTGGTTTTTTCCTTCTTATTGGAATCATTTTTAATGTTATTCATTATTTTATAAAAATTAAATGATCACATATGTTTAAGAAATGAAAGAAATAGGAAACGCTGAGTATTTTCCATCTCTACAACCCCCCCCTTGAAAAGGGTATGGTAGCACAAATAATTTTGGGCATCACTGTTCCATAGAAAATATTATTGAACTGAAAGGAGATTCTAGGAAACATTTCTGAAAATGACAATGATTTTCTGAAAATATAAAATTAATTTTAAATTAAATAACTAATTTAATTAATAAAAAAATCCCTTTTATGGATAATATTGAAAAAAAAAATAATATCAAGTAATTTGAAAAATATTAGTGTGTTTTTTTATTTATATAAAAAAAAATTACTTTCATTTATTAAACTTTTTAATCTAATATTTAAACCAGCGAGCTGCATTTGACTTCAATCTGAGGTCTACTGAATCTGTACTTTAATCCGAGGTGTACTGTCTGACTTTTTTTCTGAGCTGTTATGAAGTCTTAAAACTAAAATGTAAATTGAAAATTTTATTTCTTGAAATTCATGTGACATTATGATATGTCCTTATTAATTAAAAAAATATTTTTATATATTTTTACTCTCACGAAAAATATAAAATCTTGTTTATTGGATTCCATAGCTGAAATATATATACTAATAACAATAACAACAACAACGCTATTTCTATTTCTCTCTTTATATATATATACATACACATACACTCAAGAGCCAAAACATTATAACCACCCCTACATTGTGCAATGAACTCGCCGGGATGACGTGGAAGGCACGTGATCAGGTGGAAGTGGTATTTAACTGCTGCTGGAGAGTGAAGAATCATTCTTTCACTTACTTCTGTGTGTGATGGGAAAGGCTGCGGATCTAAGCGACTTTGATAGAGGGCAGATTGTAATGGCTCGAAGGCTCGGAACAAGTATTTCCGAAACTGCACGACTCGTGGGTTGTTCGCTATCTACAGTTGTTAGTACTTATGCAAAGTGGATGAATGACGGTGAAACCAGCAGTAGACGACATGATGTTGGACGTCCATACGCTATCAAAGAAAAGGTAGTCGGAGACTGTCTCGCATGGTGAAGCAAAACCGGAGCCTGACAGTGGCTCAGCTGACAGCCCAATACAATGCAGGGCCAAGTAGAATAGTATCGGAGCACACTGTTTGATATGGGGCTACGCAGCAAAACGTCCCACTCGTGTGCCTTTGCTGACCAAGCGTCATTGCCAACTGCGCCTGCGCTGGGCCCGGGAACATCGTGACTGATCCATGGATCAGTGGGAGAGAGTTGCCTGGTCAGATGAATCACGGTTTGTCATTCATCACGCCGATGGCCGTGTCAGGATACGCCGTCTTCCAGGCGAACAGTTGCTTCCTCAATGTACAGTAGGTCATACACAGGCCGGTGGTGGCGATATTATGCTGCGGGGACGTTCTCTTGGGCGTCTCTGGGACCCGTGGTTGTGGTAGAGCAGACCATGAATGCTACAGGGTATCTGAACATCATTGCGGACCAGTTGCACCCTTACATGGCCTCTGTTTTCCAGCTGGAAATGGAATGTTCCAACAGGACAATGCCCCTTGCCACAAGGTTAAAATTGTGTTGGAGTGGTTCCAGGAACATGATGTTGAATTCAGTTAATGTCCTGGCCGCCTAACTCACCAGATCGCAATCCAATAGAACACATTTGGGACGGCAGCTCAGAGTTCAAAGACCACCAATTCGCAATATCTCGGATTTGCGTGACCGTTGCTTAAACATCTGGTACAATCTGTCTCCGGCCATCTACCAAGGACTTGTGGAATCCATGCAAAGGCGGGTTGAAGCTGTGTTGCGCGCCAAAAGGTGGGCCAACTCGTTATTGACAGGTGGTCATAATGTTTTGGCCCTTGAGTGTATATATACATGTAGTCTCTATATGTAAAGAAAGATATGTATATTGTGGAAGGGGACGAAAGCTTGACAACTCGAATGCTGGCCGACAACTTCAATATATACAGTTCGGCGTCTCAAAACGCTTGGTAAGGTATGGAAATAGGCTGGAGAGAACCCCCACGAACTCAGCAACAACAGTAAAAGCCAAACGCGTCCAAATTTTCACCAATTTGCTTCAACGAAACGAGCGGGGTCCGTTTTTGAACTGTCACTGGGGATGAATCATGGCTTCTCTTCAAAAATCTCAAATGAAAGAAATTTGAAAATCATCTTAAACGGGATTTGTAATTGGTGGAACCCAACCCAAAATGAGTATGAGAATGATTATCGAAACGCATTTTTATAATTTAAAAGTAGAAGGATATATTCATTCATAAATTTGCAAAATATTGTAAATTTTTAGTAAAATCTAGCACGTCAAAGAAACGCCTGATAATTATGCACCAACCTAATACAAACATTAACAATCCTACAGGGGACTTTTCCAGCTTCACGAAATGATTTTATTAAGTGTAAAATCGTTATCTTGTTCGGACACTGAAATTTGAAATTGCCTTTTTTTAAATGTTTCCACAAATGTTCTGTAAAAATGTATTGTAATAGTATTCAATTAAACGAATTAATACTGATATTGCGCAAAACAAATGGTGTTCGACAGCTCACTCACACAAAAAAAACTCAAATAATATACGAAGTGGACTGTATTAATTAATCTCCTTTATTTAGGCAGCCATCAAACTCGAAGATGAACTGACCACACAACCTCTCTCTGGGGTTACACTTATTGAACTCATTTATTTATGCAGCCATCGCACTCGAGGATAGACTGCCACACAACCTTTCTCTTTGGTTGCAGAAGTTCAACTCCTTTAGTTTATGCAGACATCAAACTCGTAGATGCCTGCCACACGACCGTCCTCTATGGTCGTAGAAGTACAACTCCCCTTCTTACATTCTTTCTCTCTCTCCCGTCAGCTCACCCCCTGCCAGACACCCCCACAGACAGGATGTTTTTCTGGACATAGGGCGTTGACCTCCCCTAAGCAGGGGGACATGGGTTTCGACGTAACATACCGCCACCCATTGATATGTTTAATAAACATTCAATAATATACAATAAATCATTCTAGTTTACAAAATTAACAATTCTAAACATATAATAAGTCATTGAAAAATGAATATATATATGTATACATTGTACTAAATTTAAACAAATTAGAAACATAATACCATGAATATAAACAAAAGCACTCTAAAAGGAAATTACTCTGGCATAGGCAAAACACACACTTTTGATACTGGTCTCTTAAAAATTCCACTCTGGGTTTTTATATTAAGCACTCTGATTTTATTATCAACACCATAATGAATATCAATTATTCTGCCTAGAGACCATTTGTAAGTAGGTAAATTATTATCAACCAATAGCACTAAATCACTAATGTTTACATTGTCTTTTTCAAAGACCCATTTATTGCTTTGTTGCAATTCACTTAAATAGCTACGGTGCCATTTTCTCCACACTAATTGAACTATTTTAGTTACCCTTTGCCACTTATTAAGATTATTATTCTTTAAATCAATTAAATTAGGCTCTAAAATAGCGTTCATTGATCGATTAATCAAAATTGGGCTGGAGTTAAACTTCGAAGTTATCACTATCAGTAGAAATTGGACTCAATGGTCTAGAATTCAAAATTGCTTCAGTTTGTATACACACAGTTAAAACTCCATGATTTAAACTAGCACCTTTAACTACTCTTCTAAAATGAAACTTATGAATTTCTCTGTTCGCACCTACAAAATTCTTTGCACTATCAGAGTATAATTTAGCACATTTGCCTCTACGTGCGATAAAACTTTTTAAAGCAGCTATAAAGGATTCGGATGATAAATCAGAAACACTCTCAATATGTACTGCCTTAAATACAAAACAAACAAATAAACATACATACATTTTACACACAATACTCTTTCTTTGTTTACCAATTTTAACCAAAAATGGTCACAGAAATCTACTCCTGAAACATTAAATGGATAATTCAAGGTGACTCTATCTTTTGGTAAACTACCCATTAGTTGTGTTGACACTATAGGTTTTACTTTTTAAACAATTAACACATTTATGCACTATTTTTCTGCAAATAGATTTTCCACCTATAGAGCAGAATTTCTCACGTACATGACACAAAAGAGCAGATAATACTACATGAAAATATTTTATATGGTAATAAGAATTTAACATCTCAGTAAATGCATGATTTTTAGGTAAAATTATACGGTGTATTTTTATTACAACTACATTCCGCATTACTCAAACGTCCACCTACTCTTAAGATTCCATCTAAATCTAAAAGGGATTTAAAGATTTTAATTTACTCTTCGACATAAGTTTCTTATCTTTCAATAGACTTTTGAAAACTTTTCTTGTTGAATAGATTTTACTAGAAATATCTCAGCAATATTAATTTCTATCATGCATGAATAACTAAACAATAATAATATATAAATTATCAATATAAATAAATTATCAATTGAATAATTTAATTTAAATGACAAACACTTGGTATTTTTAAGAAATCTAAATGTGTAACTTAAATACTTAAACTTTTATATAATTATTACTTAAACTCAATAAATAGTTCATGAAATTTCAGTCACTTGTTTCATAAACAATTTGTTCTCACCAACACTGGATCACTCAGTTCAGAAAAGTTCTCGTCCTGTTTATCAAGGATCTGGATCGGTTGATCAGGATACTTTTCTCCAGCCAGGAACTCTGGTCTCACCTAATGTGGTATCACTGAAAATCAGATGACAATCGATGAATTGTAGCAACTCTAATGAGCACGAAAGTCTTTTAATCACTTGATTTCAAATCACTGCAATGAACTACTTAGATGTCTTAAGCTTCAAGGCACATTCACAAAAGTAGTTGATGAATTCTCAAAATTGAAACGTTGAAGACCATTGAAGCATATTAAACACCAACTGTAACAGATGTTATACTCTCACACGAACAGTTGAGGTTCGGGCATGGCATTTGCCGTTCAGGGCATATTCCCTTACCAGCCACCTCTGTTTCTTGGACGGTCCCATAGTTGAACGACTCCTGTAGACACCACCACATCCATCTGATGGTTTACCATATCTGCTTCCTCTATCTCCTCCATAATGGAAACCATCTCCTCTGACTCCACGGTACTCTCCTCCTCCACAGTCTCCTCGTTTATCTCCACTGGAATAGCCACCATCTTTACTGCCACGGACTTCTCCATCACCACGGTCTCCTCGTTTAACTCCATCACCTCGGGATGGGACCACTCTTATCTCTGATCCATTGATGGTAGCTCCATTCATGGTCTTTGAAGAACAATAAAATACTCGTAATTTCTCAGGCCGGTAAACGCCATGATGAGTTGAATAAGTAGCATCTGGTACTTTTTCCTCAATTATTTTCTCGCATGTAGAATTTTCACTATCACCTGTTAATTTCAATTTCTCACACCCTTCTACTGACCAAATTTTCTCAATGGAAAATCAACTTTGGTTAGTCCACAATGTTCTCTATTAACATTTCCTGTGGTGCTGCACCCAGACACCACAAAGCCAAACACAGTATTCTGAAGAATAAGATTTGAATTTTCTATATCACTCTCCTCAGCATCATTTTCTTTCACAGAAGTACGTGGTTGATTAGAAATCATAGGCTTTACAGGTAATGCAGGCTTAGAAGGAACTACAGGTTTTACACTGCGAGACTCAATAAATTTATGTTTCTCTTTACTTGCTTCTAATACATATGATGTTGTTGAAGGAATATGAGAGGTTCGAGTTTGGTGGCGAGAAGTGTTGCTGTTTGAATCACTTGATTTCTTGGATTCTTTCAAATTCTCTTTGTACTGACTTTGTTAGAAACACCTTTTCTGGAACATTGTCAATTTTTGCACTGTTTTGCTGTGCTGAAGTATTTGACGCAAAACAACTTGAATTATAAACATTGGAAAATGGTCGGGGAGTAAGATTACACACGTTTGATGTTGACTTCACAACTGATAATGGATTAATATTTTTCTTATTAGAAGTTGAAGAATCTAAACTATTGGGCCATGACTCATCTTCAGTTGAGGAAGACAAAGAGTCATCACTCACTCTTTTATTATAGCTAATTTGGGAAGTTTTAGCTAAACCCCTTTTCCATTTCTCAAGTTCCAACACTTTTCAAGTTTGGCCAACTGAATTTTCTCTATCTCTAATTTTATTTCACTTTCTCGTTTCTTTTCCCTCCTTTCTTTTTAAAACATCATCCACAAAATTGTGCACTATTTCAATCCTGCTTTTATAGACATGACTGGATTTGATTAGGTTGATCAAATCTATTTTTCTAGCATTGACTGGAATGGTTAAGCCCATCTCTTCCGCTACCTCTTTAGCTCATCCTTCTTTAGATTTAAAGAAACAGACATTGTTTATTCACTTAAATTCACTAACAATGCACTGCAGAACTTAACAAACCTGTCAAACTAAACACTCTAATTCAACACCTTAATTAACCTAAATTAACACAACAAACGAAAGCAACTAACACATTAGAATTATAAACTTCACCTACCGAACTCATGGTAGAATGCAGCCAACGATTCGTGGAAATCCAATAGATCACTCTATCTCAATGCTCAACTAATCCATCTCCGGGAGACTGGACCAAAATGTTCGACAACTCACTCACACAAAAAAAAAAATTAAAATAATTTACGAAGTGGACTGTATTAATTAATCTCCTTTATTTAGGCAGCCATCAAACTCGAAGATGAACTGACCACACAACCTCTCTCTGGGGTTACACTTATTGAACTCATTTATTTATGCAGCCATCGCACTCGAGGATAGACTGCCACACAACCTTTCTCTTTGGTTGCAGAAGTTCAACTCCTTTAGTTTATGCAGACATCAAACTCGTAGATGCCTGCCACACGACCGTTCTCTATGGTCGTAGAAGTACAACTCCCCTTCTTACATTCTTTCTCTCTCTCCGTCAGCTCACCCCCTGCCAGACACCCCCACAGACAGGATGTTTTTCTGGACATAGGGCGTTGACCTCCCTAAGCAGGGGGACATGGGTTTCGACGTAACAAATGGTATAAAGTTAACAGCAGAAACTCAGCAGCGTAAATTCATACTACATATTACTTGTAATTATAGAGTGGTTTCATTTATTCAAATAACTTTTTATCATTTGCCCCTCCAGGGGAGCGGGACGAGTTAATTCTCGCTTATTCAAATAACTTATCATTAGTGTATCTTTTAAAATATTCTAATTAAACTCATGTCCATAAATTAAGGATAATTCAAAATCACACAGAAATTGAACTCTAAAATAAAAATTTCACCTGTAGAATTATCACACACATCTTGAAGAAGAATATGCAAATTACAGGAAACCACCAGATGGCGCGGATAGTACGTCACAATGACGAGAGTGTAAGAGAGGGGTATATAAGGAACGGTGACAAAGAAGTAAAATTGTTCACAAGCGCTTTAAAAAGCCTTTCAGTGCAATAACCGCATAGTTATGGCACAAAGGAAGCATTTGGATGATTTTTTACGTGGTAGAATTATCGGACGACTGGGATGTGGACGTACCCAGCTGGAAGTATACGAGGAACTTGGAACCGCCCAGAGTGTCATCTCCAGGCTTTGGCAACGATTCCAAGATGATGGTAATGTGAGTAGATGTTACAGCACAAGTCGACCCCGAGTTACAACGCCGAATGAGGACTGGTATTTAGCAGTTACTGCCAAAAAAAAAAAAAACAGACGGAGCACAGCATCAGACCTGATTCGTTTCAAGCAGTTTCAAGGCAGACAGTGTACAGACGCTTAGGACACATTGGTCTATATGCTCGTCGGCCTGTCAGATGTGTTCCACTTACCGCAACTCACTGTCGCCTGCGATTAACCTGGAGTAGAGAGCATGCATTGTGGACACCGCAACACTGGTCTTGTGTGATGTTTTCCGACGAGTCCAGATTTAGTTTGCAGTCTGATTCTCGCCGGACTTTCATATGGAGAGCGCCAGGTACCCGTTACCACCAAGGGAACGCCATTGAACGACACCGTTACGGTGGTGCAGGATGGCTCGTTTGGGGAGGAATTATTCTTGGTTCCAGAACTGACCTGCATGTTCAGAGTGTAACGATGACAGGCCACATCTATCGGGATGTCATTCTGGAACAACATGTACGTTTGTTTCGGGGCGCCATGAGTGCTGAATTTCTGTTTATGGATGACAACGCCCGTCCTCACCGTTCAAACATTGTAGACGAATGCCTTCAATTGCAGGATATCACCCGTATGGATTGGCCAGCATACTCACCGGACTTGAATCCAATAGAGCATCTGTGGATATGCTTGGCCGACGAATTGCAGCCCGTCAACCCCATCCCACCTGTCAACCGGAACTTCGGAGGGCATTGCTTGATGAGTGGTGTAATATTCCCCAAGAACAGATTGATAATTTGATACTCAGCATGCCTAGGCGTTGTAAGGCCTGTATTGCATCGTCCGGGAGACATACTCCATATTAACCATCATACTAACCATGTTATACTGTTTTTTGTAAATAAGTTCTTTTTTAAATTTGCTCAGGGAGTAAAAATCGCAATTTTTATTAATTATGTCAAACATATGGTATTTTTATTGCTCTTTACCTTTTTGTTTAATAAATAGACTTTTACAAATAAGTCAAATTTGTTTTGCTTCTGTCTCTTTCTTTGCCTGAACTTCATTATCCTTAATTTATGGACATGAGTGTAATATATTCTAGAAGAATATTCTAATAGAATATTCTAATATATAATTATGTTCTGCGACTTTTAAATCACACTGTGTTAAATAAGTTATCTAATCAAATTTCTTCTTCACATCCTTCCAGTGCAAATATTAATGTTTGTACAGATATCCAGCTATTATTTGTAGTGCTCCACCTGAATGCCTGCAAAAAAGTATTCTGATCATGCTTCGGATTGTATCCCTATCAATTCTTTGTACTTGTTCCAAACATTCAACATTTTACAACAAATAAACATTAATATTAATGATACTGCTAAAAATAATTCAGTTACATTTACGTGTTAGATTACTTCTCTTATTGTTGTACAAGAATAATTAAGGCTATTCGTATGAAAAGAATATGAGATGTTAATATTTAAATGTTTAAAAAGCAAATTATTATTTGATTTCAAATCCCAGATTGCGGACAATCCTAAATTTATCATAAGGGTCTCCAAGGGATGCACAAATCCCCTATTAATAACCATTATAACAAAGGAACAATAGATAAGCATTGTTTCTTACATTTCATTTGTTGAAATGCTTATTTACTATGATCCCAATACAAATAATAATAATACAACACCACTGTTGTTAAGAAACAATGTATTTTCGCAACAACACATACTGAATAAAATAATACGCTGTTACAAATTTAATTGCTTTTAAGTTTTGGTTGAGTGCGATATAAAGTTTGACCAAAGTGATATTCAATTTGTTTTTTTGTTGTTGAAAAGAAGAACAAATTAAAGAGAAATGATTGGAATTATTTCTTTTTTTTGGTTTTTCTTTGGTGTTACGTTCAGGTTTTTTTTCTTGAGCAATGGTGGTATTGTATTCACTTCCTGCCTTTCATTTTTATTGCAAAGCTTCTGATCGAAAGATCCAATTCAGGCAGTTATTCAAGGAAGTTCACCAGCGATGTTCATTTCCAAACTTGCTTAGTTACTGGAACAAAAGTCGCTTCCACTTCCACATACGATTTGGACAGTTCTGTTAATGTATATGGAGATGAGGAGGCAGATCTGTTAGAGGATGCCATGGCTTTACAAAGTCCCAACTTGATTTCTCAAGTAAATCTAAACCCTTTTACGAATCCATTTTACGACCTTTTGTCTTTCGATGACCCATTGGATTACCTACTCTGGACAGAGCTGGACGGAGAGAGCGCTTGCGCAAAGTGGATTTTGAAGAACGAGAGTTTCTTTGGAGAGTAAGGAATCAATAACTGCAATAACCTTCTCAACTGCAATAACTAACAAATGAACATTCTGCAATAACCTACTCAACTGCAATAATCAAGAACTGAACAATCTGCAATAACCTGCCCAACTGAAATAACCAACAACTGAACAGTCTGCAATAGCCTGCACAACTGCAACAACTATCAGTAGAACTATAATAATATTTTTTATCTGACAAAAACGACAATCTAACTAAAGCATACTTGAATTATACGCAAAAATATTTTTAATTAATTACTTTTTTTAATAACTTTACGCATTTTTACGAAGACCTGATTATCAGTATCTCTGTAAGACTTTTAAATTAGAAATGGTCATTTAAAGATTTATTTGAAGAAGACAATTATTTTATTGAGCGCAATTGAAGAAAACATTCCTTTCGTAAAGGAGTACTTGTGGATCATGGAGAAGGATGGTGAGTGTGTTTGTGCCTAATGGATCTTGAGACGAGAGTTTCTTTTCTGAGAAGGAGGAGCACTAAAACTGCAATGACCATCAATAAAACCATAACAATATAATCTATTTAGTAAATTCGGAAGATCGACTAAAGACACATTAGAATTAAATGCATCAATATTGAACATTTTTTTCCAAGTCCAACATATCATTACTTCTGCAAGACTTTCAATTTCAAAATGAACATTTTTAAGGAATTATGTGAAGAAGATATGAAATATTTTACTTAGCTCAGCTACAAAGATATTTCATCCCAAAAGGAGTACTTGTGGAGTAGGAGTTGGCTGGAGAGTGTGCTTGTGCCGAATGGTTCTTCAAATGAAAATTTCTTTCTCTCAACAATCTTCAATAGAAATGAAATCTAAAATAATACACCCAGAAAAACTCCACTAAACATCAACAGAAATAAACAGTATTTTTTGTGTGATAAATACGACCAACCTATTTTAAATAAACTTTTTCATATACGCATAAATTTAAAACATTTTCTCCTAGCTTATAAGAAGACAATAGTTTGGAAACTGTAAGAATGACCTAGAGAAGAGATTTGAACTTTTATTTAACACAGTTAAAAAAAAGTCATTCTATCGGAAAAGAAAATTAAACATTGAAATTTTCTTTTCTTTGTACATATTGTAAATATTTTTTGTTTATTTTGCCTATTTATTATTATATCTATTATTCTTATCGTATTTTTTATTCTTATCTTATTTTTTATTCTTGTCTATTATTCTTATCTTATTTATTATTTATTTTTCTTAATTTTACATTTGTATCAAATGCGGCATTTTTATTTTAATCAGTTTTGCTTACTATTGTGTATTTGTGACATTTTGGGGCTTGTATGGGCCCATCATTCCTTGAATATGACGTTTAGTGGACTTGGTGTTCACATCATCCCGACTTGTGACAATGATGTTTGTGATGACATCATCCCGAATTGTGACAATGATGTTTGCAATGACATCATCCGGAACAGTGACAATGATGTTTGTGATGGCATCTTCCCTAACTGTGACAAAGACCAGAACAATGGTCAATTCTGAAGAACTGCGACATTTAGAGACGCTTGTGAGGACATTAAGATGACTTTGGAGTGAGAAGGCGACATGGCGGAACCTTTTATTCCTGGACAATTTTTACCTCTGTATCCTTTCGGCTTTCAATATAATAGGCGCATTCAATAGTTTTTGTAGTACTGTTTAATTATTCAACCCTAAATAAAATAGTTTCATTAAAATAATGTCTCTGTGTTATTTTTCTATAAAATGTTTTATTTATTATTTTTATTTATTGTTTTATTATTTTTTAATGCTTTGTGTATTAAATATCTTGAATGCGGTAAAATATTTAAATCAAACAGGAACTATTGGATTACAAATGCTTCATTTAATAAAGTATAAAAACGTCATTGTTTTTTTACAAATTCTCTTAAAATCAATTAAAAAGTAATATTATACACTCATGTCCATAAATTAAGGATAATGAAGTTCAGGCAAAGAAAGAGACAGAAGCAAAATAAATTTGACTTATTTGTAAAGTCTATTTATTAAACAAAAGGTAAAGAGCAAAAAGATGCTATTTGTTTGACATAATTAATAAAAATTGCGATTTTTACTCCCTGGAGCAAATTTCAAAAAAGAACCTATTTACAAAAAAAATATAACATGATTAGTATGATGGTTAATATGGAGTATGTCTCCCGGACGATGAAATACAGGCCTTACAACGCCTAGGCATGCTATCAAATTATCAATCTGATACCACTCATCAAGCAATGCCCTCCGAAGTTCCGGTTGACAGGTGGGAGGGGGTTGACGGGCTGCAATTCGTCGGCCAAGCATATCCCACACATGCTCTATTGGATTCAAGTCCGGTGAGTATGCTGGCCAACCCATACGGGTGATATCCTCCAATTGAAGGCATTCGTCTACAATGTTTGCACGGTGAGGACGGGCGTTGTCATCCATAAACAGAAATTCAGCACCCATGGCGTCCCGAAACAAACGTACATGTTGTTCCAGAATGACATCCCGATAGATGTGGCCTGTCATCGTTACACTCTGAACATGCAGGTCAGTTCTGGAACCAAGAATAATTCCTCCCCAAACGAGCCATCCTGCACCACCGTAACGGTGTCGTTCAATGGTGTTCTCTTTTTGTGGTAACGGGTACCTGGCGCTCTCCATGTGAAAGTCCGGCGAGAATCAGATTGCAAACTAAACCTGGACTCGTCAGAAAACATCACACAAGACCAGTGTTGCGGTGTCCACAATGCATGCTCTTTACTCCAGGTTAATTGCAGGCGACAGTGAGTTGCGGTAAGTGGAACACATCTGACAGCCCTACGAGCATATAGACCAATGTGCCCTAAGCGTCTGTACACGGTCTGCCTTGAAACTGTCGTACCGGTAGCTGAAGAGAGCTGACGAGACAGGTCTGATGCTGTGCTCCGTCTGTTTCTTTTGGCAGTAACTGATAAATACTAGTCCTCATTCGGTGTTGTAACTTGGGGGCGACCTGTGCTGTAACATCTACTCACGTTACCATCCTCTTGGAATCGCTGCCAAAGCCTGGAGATAACACTCTGGGGATTCCAAGTTCCTCGGATACTTCCAGCTGGGTACGTCCACATCCCAGCCGTCCGATAATTCTACCACGTAAAAATCATCCAAATGCTTCCTTTGTGCCATAACTATGCGGTTATTGCACTGAAAGGCTTTTAAAGCGCATGTAAACAATTTTACTTCCTTGCCACCATTCCTTATATACCCCTCTCGTCATTGTGACGTACTATCCGCGCCATCTGGTGGTTTCCTGTAATTTGCATATTCTTCTTCAAGATGTGTGTGATAATTCTACAGGTGAAATTTTTATTTTAGAGTTCAATTTCTGTATGATTCTGAATGATCCTTAATTAATGGACATGAGTGTATATAGAGAGTGTATATAACTGGAAACCAAAGAACATTTACTTACTACGAATAACTGTAAATTACCAAAAGATAGTAAGAAAAAGCTGAAATGTGATAGAAACTATTTAGCATTTGGGGTTTACTTGGAAAATAAATAAATATGAACTGAATGGATTATGTGTTGAATACGAAAAAGTCGTTAGTAACAGTAGTTTAAATATAACCAAAATGAAAAGATATTTGGAATTAAATCCTCCATATCTGCGTAATAAAACTATTGAATACTTTCAACATAGACATGAAAATCGAATACGCAGAAAGAACGCGTTTTCTAAATACATGTTTCTGGTAAAGAAACATCTCTTTGAGAGTTATCGAATCTCTAGGAGGGAGAACCATATACGATTGCTGAAAAATAATAAAAATGTTGTCTTATAGATGTAATTTCTTACAAACTTCGTGGTAGTTTCATTAAAAGTCATTAATAACATACCACTTTCTGATAATACAGTAGCAAGGCGAATAAAAGAAATGGCACAATTCTGGGGACTCGATTTTTTCTTTTGTGTCGATTAAAATATTCTTCGCATCGTTTTATATTGCAATTAGAGGAATCTTCAGATGTTGCTGGCTTAGCTTGTTTCGTTACGTTGTTAATTCCTCAATCCAAGAAGATATACTTTTTGAAAACCACTTGTAGGAAGAATTATCGGGAAACAAATTTTAAAAATTTATTAATTTATGCATGAAAAAACATGAACCAAGGTGGAATTTATGTTCACTATTAACTATTTTAAGAAATTGTCTTTCGATGATCCGCTGTACTACTTCAGTGGTATGGTTTGGTTTATTGTTCTACGATCATTTTGCCCATACTTTAGGCTAATTAGACCGGGACCTACAGTTTAAAGTGGATTCCGAACCACTCACAAACATCCATGCCACCGCCAGGAATCGAACCTGAAGCATGTGGTTCCAAAGGCCAGAGCGCTAACAATTTGGCTGCTTTAGTGGTATGGAGAGAGAGTGCCTTTACACGAGAATTTCTTAGGGGAGTAAGGAGGCAATAACTGCACAAACTGCAATAAAGAACAAAAACAACATTTTATATTTGGCAAAAATGCAATCAAATTAAAGGCAATTTATAATATACGCCTAAATATTGAATATTTCTTCCAATCATATGGTAACATTTATCTATGCAAGACATTTAAAGAATTATTTGAAGAAGACATGATATATTTTATTTTTGCACAGTTAAAAACATTCAATCCCAAAAGGCATATTTATGGAGCTCGAGTAGGATGAACAGGGAAGCGATAGTTTCTTTGGCTCCAGTAAACATCAACAGAAATGAACTCCAAAATACATGCAGAAAAGAGCTCCACTACACTTCAATAGGAATGACACTATATTTGATAAACGGCCGTTTCAAGACATTTACTATACATGCATAAATGTAAACATTTTTTCCAATTCTATAAGAAGACTATTAAATTCAAACTGTCACTTAAAAATCTTCCATAGAAGGCATTTAAGCTTTTATTTAGTTCAGTAAAAAAATTATTTTATCGAAATAAAAAAAATAAATATTTCAAAAGAATTTCTCTTATTTGTACATATTGCAAATACATTTCTACTTATTTGTTATGCTATAATTATTATTTCATTTATTTATTTATTATTCAGTTTTTATATTAAATGCGGCATTTTCAGTTTTACCATTTTATCGTGTAATTGTGATTTTTGTTGACATATACTGCAAAAGAATTTCATTTTAATTCTTGACGTCGGTGATGAACGAGGACCGGTATATATTCAGCCTGGTACGGAATACTTTCTATCCACCACACCCCCGTTCCTGTACCAAGGGCTATGTAGCCCCTTACCAGTTAAAAGGTGTGGCTGGGCCTCATGTAGACCATTATAACCCACCGATGTTAGAGGGCAATGCCTTCCAGGAGAACTTTTAAAGGTAACTGCTCCGCATTTGCGTTTCGTATTGGAAAAAAAACCGGAAAACTCCCCACCAGGCAATCTGGCTATCGATGCGATATGCTTTACACACCACAAAAGCCATAGAGTCTCCTCTTTCTGCAAGCAGTGACTACGACAATGGCGTCAGTGGATTCGAACCTCGGCCTTCCTGTTCACTAGTTGCTCACGTTGTCACTGAGCTACAAGTCGAGCTGATAAGGAATACTTGGACGTCAGTCCTGCTGAATAGAATCAGCTTTTTAGTGTTAGTATACAAGTACACGAAAAAGAAGATCGAACGCTTACCAACAACGGAGCCACTGTAGGACTGCTGACATTGAATATTCATGTACCCAATTTAGTGATCACACGTGCTGATAATTAACACATTATCTTACTGGAATAACAGAACTCTTGGACATCCATTACCAGGGGACATGGATGATGATGTGGTTCTGCTTAATTTGTCCCCCTTCCCTGACTGTATGCAATACTTTGGACATTAGTGTGCCATTGACCCACCCAATTTAATGGGTTTTCCAGTATTGTGGTGGTCGTCTACGGAGAGTATGGAATATTTAAAAGAAATAGTTTCAAACATTAATATTTACTCTAGAGAGATCTTAGCAAACTAAGAAAATATGATATTTACTGGTGCCAGCCTATTATAACTATTTCTTACACGAAACTTTTAGAATAAATTCAAAAAAGACGGAAGAAAAACTATTGTAAAAACTGGAAGCTCGGAAATCTACAAAGATAAAACCGGGAAAGAAAATCCACCAAAGATGGACAATGAATAATAATTTATAATACTACTGTGTCAGAAAGTAAACCAGTTTTCTATTTAAATTTTCTGAGCATATGGTATTTCAATTTTTTTTTTTTCTTCTTTTTTTAAGGTTTACTAGCACTGTCCTGACATCAGTGTGAAATTTACGTCAAAATATTCACTAGTGGTTGAGTTACGCTTGGTTTTGCGTGATCCTAAAGCCGATTTCAGCGATTTTTGAAATGTCTCTTCAATCGAATCAAAACGGTGTCCCAGAAAGGTCTTTTTGAGTTTAGGGGAATACCCAGAAATCGCACGGTGATAAATCAGGTGAATGCGGTAGTTATGAACGAGATATGGATTTCATTTTTAACGAAAAGTCACGAAGAATCAATGTAGTGTGAGCTGGCGATACAAAAACCAAGTGTAGTCTTTCCATAAATGTGGCCTATTTTTTATGAATCATAACACTTAAATAATATTCCTTGTTGACAGTTTGGCCCGGCGGAAGGAATTCATAATGCCCCACACCACGGTAATCGAAGAAAATAAACGATGACCTTGATTTTTGAGAGACTTTGCAGTGCTCTTTTCGGTCTTGCTTCACCTTTGTCACGATATTCGCTCGATTGTTTTTACGGGTCAAGCATAAATCCTAATCTTATCTCCAGTTGTGATGCATTTCAACTTGCCCTGATAGTCAGAAAGCATAGTTTCACACACTACAACGCGACGATGTTTTTCCAAAGAATTAGCGTTTTCAGTACCAATTGAGATTTGACGCCCAAAACATTTTAAAATGGAATTGACTGATCCTTTTGAAATTCCAACATCATCAGCAAGGTCTCTAATTGTAAATCGACGGTTTGCAAGCACCCACATCTTTAATTTTTTTTGAACTTGAGCTTCGTCGGTTGAGGTTGATGGTCGGCCAGAGCGCTCTTTGTCTTCAACGCGTTCTAACGGAATACCTTCTGCAACATTCTATACGTTTCCGCAAACAAAATTTAATGCAGAGTTCTTTGCTCAATTAATTCAGACATTTCAAAAATCACCAGAATCAGTTTTAGCGTATCACAAAAAGCTAAGCGTAACTCGAACACTAAGGAATATTTTGACGTGAAATTTCACACAGATGTCAAGCACAGTGCCAACAAGCTAAAAAGAAAAGAAAAGAAAAAAATAATTTTAATTCCATACGCCTGGGAAATTTAAATTTTGTTTTTACTCACAATAATATATCATACCAAAGAAAGACCTAAAAAATTATTCTTTGCAGACAGCATGACTGTAATAAAATTAATGACTAGGATTGTGAATGCTTTTTAATTTGCTAAAATTTATATTTTTTAGAACTCGTCACCTATCAAAGATCAGCTTTGTCGTTTCTAATTCATATAAATTTATTAATTATGTAAAAAATATATAGAATACCTTACTGAATCAAATATGAATAAAAGAAAAATTAATAAATTAATAATTTTCTATTAATTAATCTGAAACTTAATTTTGTAATTGATCTAATGTCTTATCTGTGTTATTGTTATTTTTTAATAATTGACGGAGAGAAAGATATTTTTACTTTGCTTTCCATGATAACAGATTACTCCATTTTAAAAACAACATTTAGTTGCAATATTAAAAAAATATTTTATTTTAATTATTATTGTTTAAATGAAGCCTTCTAACCTTTAATAAATTTGAATACAGGTAACAAAATTTGTTTGGATTTTTGAAACATTAGTTTAAATTTAAAAAAATTATGAAAATATTTTAAACATATTTTCAATTCATTTTTTTTAAAGTAGATTTAAAAAAAAAAAAATATAAAAGGCAATTTATAATTCAATTATTTATTACAAAAATATAATACTTTACATATATTACATAATTAAATACAGAAAAATTATAAATAGGTACTTATAATTTTTCTTATATTTGTAATTCCTTATTCTGCTTTTCAGAACAGTTTACTATCTAATTTAAAATAAATTATTCATCTTCATTTTTGATACAAAAATTGTCGCATGAAAAACATCACATACAAGTTTTATATATACAAAGTTTCAAGTCTATATATTACTTTCAGCCTTATTGCAATAATATGAGATCAACCCTAGAGAACAAATACAAGAATAACATAGTAAAAAGAATATCCTCCAAAGAACTTTTAACAGGAATAAGATCTCATTTATATAAGTTAAAGACAACTCTTATAGTAAAAATATTAAAAAACAAACATTTTTTTGATTTTTAAGTACATGAAAAGAATTTGATATGATTTTAGCAAAAAGATACCCAAGAATATCATAATTTGTTTTCAAAAAATATTTTAAAAACTTCATTTTTAAATTTCTTTAAACAAATAGCAATTAAATTAACTGTTCAATGATTAGGCTAAAAAGTAAAATTTCAAATTCAATAATTAACTAAATTCAAATAATGAATTTAGACATATGGCGAGATTCTATACAGAAAATTTGGCACGACTACATTTAGGGAACTAATTATTTGTTTATCATGTACCAAAAATATCATTTGCTTCTAAACAATGGCAACCACATCCAGATGGACAGACATCCATATCACTAAACCAATTTTGCATATGTGTTGTATGACCACCATGACCACATGCCATACAAAAACTAGAACATCCTGTAAAAAAAAAAAAAATGTGTTTAAATTTCGGGATTTGAACATCATTTATTGATATAATAATAAGATAATAAAATTTTTATAACAGCCTTAATATTCAAATTTCATTAATTCATTTAAGTACCAAAAATATATTTACATTTATTTTTATTACTTTTGATTTTATGCAATTTAGTATTTATAAAAATATATTAAAAATTATTTTTAAAAATTTTTTTAATTTATTCAGTGAAATAAAAAAAAAAAAAAAAAAATGTATTCAAGACAACAATAATTTAAATGTTGAAACATGAAAAAGAAACTACATAATTTAGAGAATATTATATATATATTATTGTATTTATTTATTTATTATATATTTTTTGAAAATATATTTTTTTATGAACAAAATGCTTAAAAATGTACATTCGTTCATAAATTCATGTAAATTTATTAAACTTTTCTCCTCAAAATTACAACAAAAACTTATACATTAAGATAAATATTTTTATATCTCATGTAATAAAATGATGTAGCAATGTAAAATAAGCATTTACAAAATAGCCAAGATGTTTCAGAGGTACATCAAAATATTGCCTCATGCTCAATCAAAATTACGAAAAAGAAATGTGCAAATCAATTGCAGATTATTGGCATGAATTAAAAATAATGGGGAAATTATAGTGTATTTATAAAATTTACTATTTAAATTATTAATATTATTGAGTAGTTCAAATAATTACATTAATATTAAAAATAATTCATAATTAAATAAATAATTTCTAATAAAATAAATCAATGCAAAAAAAAAAAAAAAAAAAAGAAGAAATGAGTGGAAACAAAAAATAAATACTGATCCATCATTGTTTCAATGCTTAAGCAAAACAAAAACAGAGGAGGCTCAAAAATAAGTAATCAATTTTATAGTTCCCTTAACTGATTGGGTTGGATATATTTACTTTTAAAATTGTCAACGTATTGAATTCAATAATAAGATTGAAATTAATAATGTATGATTATTAAATTGTAATTTCCAAAACAAATTTCTTCTAATTTATTTTATGGGCAGTTCTGAAGAACGTGTGACAAATCAGTCAACTCAGTGTCAGTATAATTTTATCGAACAAGCAAGTACAAGAGCTATTGTAGAATTGTTGGAAAATCTTTTTAGAAAATCATAACCAACTTATTAAATTATTTAACGAATTTATTTATTTTGACGAAAGACAGATTAACAAAAATATTGTTCATCGCTAGTTCTTAGATAAATGAGAGTAATGATTATTAAAAATTAAATTTGGTAAAATAATTATAAAACAGTGTTAAAAATCAACATTATCTACCTCATTCATTAAAGTAATAAAAAATTAAACATTTTCATTTGTTGAAGCTAATTTGAACTTATCATCATTCTTTACCAATCACTTCCTTAACAATACCAATTATAATATCTTTAATAATTGAACGCAAATACAAGAAAACACAGCAACGCGTGGGTCGGGTCTGCTAGTTAAGTATATATTTAAAAAAAAAAAAAAAAACTATTTATATGTGTTAAAACCTAATTTATTCGTAATTATATTAAAATAATTCAATAACATTTTCATTGAAATTCTAATTAAAATATGCTCACCTTGACAGCAACGCAGCAAATAACACATGAAAAACTAAATTTTTTACAAAATTGACATTGAGCACCAGTTACATCCTTTTTACAATAATGACATTCATTAATAAAATCTGAAAATAGAATGGCATTAAATAGTTAATTTAAATTATATTGATAAAAATTTTTACTTCTTTAAATTTGCATTTAAATACCATAATCAGAATTAAACAGTATAAAAGAAAAAAAAAATATTATTAATTTTAATTTATAAATTTAGGTTACAAAATTAAATGTTAGATAATTAGTAAGTGTAAAAATAATTTAGTAAAATATTTTTTTTTTTTTTTAAGAAAATATTTTTAAGCCTGCCAAATTTAATTACATTATTCCTAGGTAGATAGAAATATGTCATTGCTTATTTAAAATAGTCCTTCCTTTATCAATATTTTAAAAATTTGGAATGATCAAATAGTATTCTATACTTATAAAATGATTAAATAGTTTTATACCTAAAAATATAAAAAAGAATTAAAATGAGAAACAAGTCAAAAATTTATTACATATAAAATTAGTTCTTACTCAATTACTGGGAATATGCTGTATAAAATATTTATTGATATTTTAATTATACTTTTCTCTCAAGTAATTAGAAATAATTAAAAGTAAACATTTTTAATAAGTAAAAAATTATTAAAAAGTTCTGCTGAAACCTTAAAAAATACTTCAAAAAATCAAGATTAATGCTTTAATTTTGTTAAAATATACTAGCAATGTTAAATATTGAGTACAAATAGAACGTTTTTACTGCACCTTTGTCTGAATACTTATAACACCTTATGTTTTTCTGTTGCAATCGAGACTGTTTTTAAAACTTGAGCTCTTTGTTCTAATAAACCCCATCGATACAGAACATCAGCATACACCATCTTATACTGATCCAACTGAGAAGAATGAGCTGGATCTAAAGTCTATAAAACAATCAAGACTTTATCCACATCTAATTTTTAATTTAAAATTTATGTAGAAAAATATTCTTATTACATTAAACTTTGAGATCAAAAAAAAAAAAAAAAATTATTTAAAATAATGATTTTTTAAAAATTTTAAATAACTTTTAAACTAATTCAAATATTGTATTGAATTTTATATTAGTTATTATACTATCAAAACTATTTTTATCACTAAAAAATTTCTATAAGTGTCTTGGTAAAAGTACATACAATGTTGTAGATTTAAGACTTTTCAATGGTATTGGTACAGAAATATATTTTTAATTAAACTCAAAGCATATGAGTTTGTGGCTCACGTAGAACTTATTCAAAACACATAATTTTTACCAATGTTTGTATTTTTTTTAAACACCCACATGTTATTATACAAAATGAATGAAATATTTCATACTTTTGACCAAGATATATAAAGCAACTATCTCAAAAAAGGGCCATAGGCATATCTGGCTTTAAGGCGCCAACTATGATCAATACTTTTCTATTAGAAAGAATTTATTTATGCATTATCATTTTTTTTTAGCCAAATATAAGCTAAATAATCATCAATCCTTAAAACAAAACATTGATAATCACAAGAGGTAGTAAATTCATTGAAATAAAAAATAGTGATGAATAATACTAACAGATATAAAAAAAACAGTAGTGATTTACTGAGAAATAGGTCCAGCTAATAAAAAAATATTCAAAATATAATTTTTTAAAAATTATAATTCATCTGAAAACAAAAGTTATAACAGTTAAGTTATAAAGTGATAACTTAGCCATTTTAATGAATTAACATGGCAACTATGTTCTCGATTGGCCTCGAATGTTTAAAAAAAAAAAGTTGAAATTTTTTTCTTTAAATCACATTTATCAACACTTTCAATGGTATCATACATATATTTTTTGCTTTTTTTCCTTTTAGTCTGATACTTTTCTACATGGCAATTTTTTAAAAGTCACTTTATCAATTTATTTTTTTAAAACAAAACTAAATTTCATTCAATAAATGCCTATTAACATGGCATTATTTTTAGCATCTAATTTGTCAGTAATATAACATTTTATAATATGCACTTCAATTACTTAACATTTGAAAATCTTCATTAAAACTATAAAATTCTCAAATCCCCACTAGTTTATGTTTCTTTGCCTTAAAATCTATTATGAATAGTCAAGAAGTAATTTGAAAGTCACTGAAGATCAGATCAGTTGTTTATATGTTTAACACAACATGCTATTTAGTGAAAACAATATTTTGTCCAGGAAAGACTTCTTTATTTTGATAAGAAACTTAACCACCCAATCTACCTAAAAAAATTATTTGTATCATATATATAAAAATTATATTATAAAAATTGTGAAATTAATAATAAATTATAAAATATTTTTTAAAAACTCATCTTCATCACAATTATTTAAAAAGATTCATCAAAAATTCTTAAAAGCAACGATCTTTGTATCCAAGCAATTAATCAAATTAAAATATTTTTTTTTTTTCAGATATAACTAACATAATTATTTAATTTACATTTCTTTATTCTTTTTTTGTAATGATTTGCATTAAGAGTTAACAATTTATAGATTAATTATTATACATGAGGGGATAAAATAGTACATAAACAGAAGTACATAAACAGAAACAAAATAAACTTCATACTGAAACTTTAGCTTCAACTGTATCTTTTTCTTCATCACGAAAATCACTACCTCCATTTCTGTTAGTGTGATCATCAAAGAAACTGTACTCTTCAACAGAGTCAGACCAACTATTGGATCGATTTCTTTTCAGAGCAGCACCAACTAAAAATAAAATATTTTTGATGCTTAGAAAATGTAATTCTAATATCCTTTTATTAACACAATTTAATTTAATTTTCTAAGGCTCTAAATTGAAGTTTTTAAAAGTGAGGTAACAAGAGGTTTCCACAGGTGTACAAAATCCCGTGCAAATTAAATTCTATGTCTAGATAAAAGAGACAATCATAGCATTCAAATGCCATAGGTATGTGGAACTAGGAGTTCCATAGAACTCTGAAATCTCAGTTGCAAGATGGAGGCACTGGATATATGGTTGGAAATCGAAGTGCAATAAGATTTTTACATAAAAATGTCTCTACTGAAATTCATCACCAACTAGTAGAAATTTTCAAGAATTTGAATGAGGCAGAGCAGATATACAAGGCGAAAGAGCAAAAGTTAGGGTAGTCAAGTATGACCACCATACATACCAACAGTGACAGCTAAGCTCGAAAGAGATTGCACAAGAGCAAAAACATCTCTATTGGCAGTCGATATCATGCACATCAAATTGACTTTACTGGAAGATGCATTCATGCTGGATATTGCAGCAACTCACAGAGAAGAATAAAACTACACAAACAGGGTTGTCTTTTTTCAGCAATTACGCAGTATCAGGCAAAACGTGTTCTTTCCTGCACCGTATCGCTCCAGGAGCTGAAGTATGGGTGAATCGTATCTGAGAAGAAAGCATCAATGCCCTGGATGGAAAGCATCTCATATCCTACCTCCATTAGAAGTTTAAAACAAATAGAAAGTTTGTTTGTACCACACTGAGTATGGTTGCACAAGATAATTCACAGGAAATACTCTCAAAGTTACATGTTGTTGTACGGCAACAACCAACATACGATCTTGGCTACACAGATTTGTTAAGAGTGTTTCCAAAGTGTGAATGTCTTGGAACATCGTTCTATAGCCTGTATCTCATGTTGAAAGACTTATCTTTTGAAACATTAAAAAAGCATTTGGAAGAAAGCCATTTCTGAACCGATGTTGAAGATTATGGGAGACAACATTAAGTGTCTATGCAGCCAGGATCCTGATTTCTTTTATACTCGTATCATGCTTTGATAACCATAGCGATAATAGAAAAATAATATGCCAGTGCCTTATTAATTTAGTATATCTCATTGATTTCACATTAAATAAAATTTTTTCTCCTAGAGAACTTCTTACTTTACTTTTGAAGCATTCTCATATAATAAATAAATACTAGTCAAATAAGCATTCAAAATTAATTAATTTCTTTTTCTCTAACATTCAGTCTTATTTAATATAGTATTTAAACCCATTCTAGACCAATATTAGTTTTATTAAAAACAATTAAATCATAATTAACATAATACATTTTTTACTATACAATATTTACAGTAGGGAAGAAAGTTTTTATTAATGATAGAATAAATCTAAATCCCTAATTTAATATAAATTTACAATAATACAAGTTTATTAAAAATTATAAAATAACAAATACATAAATAAGTTACAAATATAAATATGAACAGAAGTAAAAAAAGATTAAATATCTATACATTTGTTAATTAATGGAACATAAATGAATAAGTATGCCTACAAATATAAAAGATTTTAAATAAATGGGTTCAAATAATTTCCAAAAATGAGTTTAATTTAACATTTTATTATTTTCCTATTTTAACCTAATCCAAAATTAATGAACAACAATGCCAACATAATGTTAGATATATTCTATAAATATTATTTTACATCTATAGGATAATTTGTATAGCCATGAAGAAGATATATTTTACACTTCGGCAAATACTTTCCTTTTGGCTGTCTTCATTGGGCAAACATGTGAAGCATCATTGATAAAGTCAGGAATGTAAGAAATATGTGCGACCAAGCACAATTAGGCAAGTGTCAGTAAGTAAATTAAAATTTTCTTTTTAAACATAAATTTAAATCACAGGCTTATTAGTCCATTTATTTATGAAACAACATATACTGAAATATAAAATAAAGAATATCATTATAACAACTTTTTAGATGAGTAGTATTACCTATGCTCCATCCTTCATAAGTGTTATTAGCAGGCACAACAGTGTGGTAAGGAGAGCCCCAGGCTGAAAAAATATATATGTTTTTTAAATTATAAAACAGTTATTAAAAAACGATTTTTAAAACACATATTAAATATAGCAAGCATAATACTTAACAAAAAGAAAAAAATATGTAAAAACAGCATTAAAATTAATTAATTATTTTAAAATTTTAATTAATGAATGAAAGACCAGAAATAAAGTAAAATGGTGATGAACTATTTTGGAATTAAAAAAAAAAAAATTTTTTTCATAGAATAAAAATGAAAAATATTTAAATATATACAATAAATTTAATTATTTATTATAACAAAATAATATGATTTGATAAGTAGGATGATTCAAGTTAAATGGAGATAAATTTTTTCTATGTTTTCCTGCTTTCTTTGAGAAATTGAAGTCACAAATGGACATATTTTAACAGTTAATTAAATGCTTTATATATTGAAGTAATTTAATTAAATGCTATATTATTATTGATTTCAGAAATACTTCTAAATTGTATTTTCTTAAATAATTTTTATTGTCTTAAGCAACATACTATTTTACAGTCATCATTGTAGACAATAATTCAAACCATTTATTACAGGCATTAATTAATTACCTATACTCTGGTGCGTTTTTAGACATTGCTGCTATCAAAATGCAACATTGAGGTTTGACCAACACCGAAGATTTTTGAAAGGCACAATAATTAATAATTTGAAAGCCATAATAAATAAGCACTCCAAATTTCATTTTAAAGAGAAATAAAAACTTAACCGAGAAAAATCTTCGTTTCAAAATTTTTGTTGCGATTGATAAAAAGAAAATAATATTAGAATATGTAGATTTTAAAAAATTGTGAAAAACAAAGTATGGGTAATAACATGATTTTTAACTTCAACTTATATTTTTTTATTCAATAACATTAACAAATAATTTAATGCATTAACAAAACTTATTAATCAATTGTATTTTTATGTGTAAAATAAATACAATTGATTAATAAAAGTTTGTTAATGCATTAAAAACATTGGATAAAGAGTAAATGCATTAAAAAATTATTTATTATCTTTAGAAAAAGAAGCAGAAGTCATGATCTATTTTTTGATGGCATTAGAGAAAAAATAATTGAAATAACTAACTAGACAACTGAAAAAAATGTTGGTACTTCTTGTTTTCCTATAGAAACAGCAACACATGAATTCATGTTGCATATAATTTAAGTAAAAACTAAACATCTTGTTGATTAGTTAGTGAATTAAAATTCAATGATTGTTTTACAATTGATCTAACAATTGTCTTACTTAAATTAAATTATCTTTAACTTTTCCTAGTTAGACTCATTTATATTATGTTTTTTTTTTTTTTTTTTTTTTTTTAAATAATTTTTCTTCTTTGCAAAAATGGGTTAACACCTTTAAGACAAAAGACCTTTACACAATAGATAAAGAAATTATATTCTGAATTAATATCCATTACATAGCTTATTAGGAAAGGGGAGAGGAAATTGTGGGATGGAAATTGTTAACTAAAAACTCACAAGATTTATCAATAATTTTCAATGGAGGAAACTTTACAAATACACAAAATTTTCATAAAAACACAGGATCTAAGACATTTTAAAAGTTTCTATTTTAATGTAATTAATATTAAGTCAACATTTAAAAAAATAAAAAAATAAACTAAATAGAATATAAAAAATTATTAGGAAACAAGTCAATAAATAATTTGCATAACAGTAACTAATTTTTATGATTAGTAATCGCTAAATTGTTAATAAACTGAAACTTCTAAATAAAACAAATACATTTGAAAAAAAAGTGAGATGTTAGATAAGCAATTAAAAAGCATGAATACAATCATTCAAAACAATGATTAAAATCATTAAAAAAATTTAAGGATCATAAATAAAATCAAGTATTGGTGAAATTTCTACATTAATTCTTACAACATAGTAACAAGGTATAAGTTCATCTATTCAAAATGTTCATATCTATTAAATAAAAAATTAGACTAATATGGAAATTAAAATAAGCAATTTAAAGACAAAATATGAATTATGAACAACTAACACAATTTATGGCACAATTAAAAAAATGTTTTATTACACATGACTAAAACTTTGGCAATGCATAAGCAAATGATTTGCAGTGACATATCAGCTAAAACAGTGATACAGCATTACAATAACTTAAACAAAAACTGATAGATTACAAAATCAAATCAAACAATGCTTATATACTATAAAAAAAAATCACTAAGATACTTAATTTTGATATTATTCATTCATAAAATTACGTACAGTACATTTGTTTTTAAATTTCTTTAATGCAAAGACATTCTGCATGGTTACAAACAAAATTTGCATTTTTTTTGCAAATTTGCTATTTTTTTTAAATTCCTACAGATTTTTTTTTTTTGAATTTAATTTGCTTTTAGATGAAATACTTTTTCAGAGTCTTTCTATATACTGTCGGCAATATGAGTTATTGGTCAGGAAAAGTAAGAAAAACACCCGATAAAGATGAAGCATGCTAATAATTTAATATTTAGTTAATAATTTTACAAGTCATAATGCACAAGTTAATTATTTTAGGATTTGGGGTGCGTTGCCAGACGTCAGTAGCAATGACCCAAATTCTTGGCACTTGAATTAACCAATCCATAGTTAAATGTAAAAATGAATAGCAAATGCATTTAAGCATTTGTTCTTAAAATAATAATTATTATTAAAGGAAAAGTTTCAAACGAATTAAAAAAATAGAATAAATTAAAATTAATGTTTTTAAAATAAACAAAAAATTGATGGGTTTTAACTAGTTAATTGAATGACGAAAGAAAATACATTTATACTTATTTGATATTTCTTTCTAATTTTTATATTTTAAAAATATATAATTTAGGGAGAAAATGTTCTAAAATGATGTATCACTGTCATATTAATCAGTCATTTCTTTAAAAATTAATATAGAAAATTCACTTTTCAAGTTAAATTTAGATATTTTATAGTTTTAAACTATAACATGCCTTTCTGCAAAATTAAATTAAATCAAATCAAGCAAATCATGCAAAAGGGGTAAAAAAATTGCCACTAATACACACACCGACATACCTTCAGCCACCACTTCCCAGATATTGCTACAAATACATAAAATATCAACACATTACAGAATGTATGTAATATTTAATAAAAAATACAGCAGACATAAAAGTAATAGGTCTATATTTATTAAAACTCACAAACTATTAGAAACCTGTTTTATATGTGAAACTTGTTTAATCAAGAACATATTAAAAGTGCATTTCCAAATTATTATTTACCAGTCTATGAAAACTACATACTAAAACGAGTTTCAACAAATAGAGAAGTTTAATTTTTAGAAAGATATTGAAATACTTATAAATTTATTTTCAAAGAAATTGCATCATATGGATATATTTTATGGAAAGCTAAAACTAAAAAATTTATAAAATAAAAAATAAATTTAGTTTACTATAAACCGAATATATTCAAACCATAAAAATATTAGAATCAGAATAATTGCAAAATAAATAAAAACAGAATAAAATCACTCTTGTATTCTGCTTACATTAATTTAAAAATAAAAAACTTTTTAGATAAAAATCTTAAGAAAATTTTCATATTTAAAAACCACAAAATGATGAAACAGAAGTTTTAAAGAGTGCTTTAAAAAAATCAATGTTGATGAAATCACCAGTTTTGTTTTTTATAATTAGATATTTGACAAAAACAAACACATACACAAGAAAAAAAATTTAAGGAGAGGACAAATCTTATTTAACAATAAATGTAAAATGTAACAATAAGTATCTAATTTTTAACATTACAAATTAATATAAAATATTATTAAACATGCTAGAGATATTTGACATTATAAATTTTACTACTTGTCATCTCTTACAGTATAAACAATTACAGATCAATAAGAAATTGACATTGTGAAAAGAAACTTACACTGACATTTCCAGATCCAATATCAACTACTTTCTTCACTTTACTCTCGGGTGGTTTCACATGGAAACTGCAAGCTAACATTGCAGCAGTTTGAACATCATAATGATTACCATAGTGACATATTCTAGAAAAATTACCATGATTTAAATTAATTAACCAGTATTTGTATTACTAAATTTTTAATTTATATTTTTATAAAATTTGAAATTGAAGATAACATACAATAGTAATGAAAAAATTTTTTATATAAAACATTTTAATTAACAATGTTAACATTTTTTATTATTAAACATATTTTATTTAAGAATTTATGGCTATTATAAATTATTAGTTAATATAATTATTTATAGAAAAACTTATATTGAGAAACATTTAAAATATTTATATAAACTTGAAAATAAATATCATTTAATCCTGCTTAGAAATTGAAAAAAATTATTTGAAGCTAGCATTAGTTCCAGGAAGCACAAATTATTATCCATTAAATGCTTCGCTCATATGCAATTTTAAAGCTTTAAAAATTAAAAATACTTGCATAGATTTATGACGAAGGTTTTAGAATAAATTTTAATTTGGTGAAATTTTATATAAAAATCATTGTTAAAAAATGGCATTGATTCTAATTTTTCTCCACATTAAAATAATTTTTATAACAAAATACACTACAGCAAATATTTGTCTACATAGCTGAAATTTAAATAAAAATACACATAATAATAATGAATAAAATACATTACACATTTTCATTCAATATGATTTTTACAGAAAGAAAAAGGTCAATACTTACAAAGACTGTAAGGTTTTTCTTCCAAAAGGATGATTTGCCCAAACAATAGCATTTTCTGATTCAGACATAGAAGTAGGATTACAAATAAGACTTGCTAATGACCAAACCTAATAACAAAAGTGTTATTTTTAGCATAAGAATAGAGCTACAGTTCAAAGTTTTCAAAGAAAAGAACTATTTAAAATACCTGTACTAAATCTCTGCAACCTTCTTTTGCTGCCACTGCAGCATTTTTGGTACAGGTAGCAACAGGATCTTCACATCCAAACCTATTTTAAAAAACATAATAATACATTCATTAATTTAATCATATATTATTAAATGGCTTTACAGTAAGAATATAAAAAATCATACACATAATTTTGAGCAAGAGTATAGTTGATAGGCATCAACTTAGAAATGCTGTAAATCAACACTGTCCCAGAATTACTTAATTGTTTGGAACCAGAAGATCGACGCTCTTGAAGGCTTCTACGTTTTCGTTGCTTCTAAAAAAAATAAATATTTTAAAAATATAAATTTATTCTAGGCATTCAACATTAATATGTACAAATTTTCTGAGGATTTAAAAACTGCTCTAAACTACAATCTTATTATACTTTATTTATATATTTAAAAAAATACATACTTCATCAAAATTAATTAGTTTTTAGTTAATTTATTGATTCACTCCTTATTAATAAATTAATTTTAATCTTAATAATTTAAAGTAAAATAAAATTTAAAAAAATGCAATTCAATCACATACAAATATAAATTTTTAGTAAATTCTAATCACCAACACTTGTTATATAAAATATATATACATAAAATAAAATTATACACATTAAAAAAAAAAAAAAAAAGAACAGATAAACTCAAAACAATTTTAAATAGCAATAAGTTTTGATTTTAAATAAATAAAGAATTAAACATTATAAAAATTAACATTGTTAACTTCTCAATTAAAATAATAACTATTTTATTTAAAATTTCCTTATATTAAGAATTTTATTTCATTCAAAATAGTACAATCATGAAACAGTTAATAAGAAAGGTTGCATTCTTTTATTCATATAAATATGAGAAAATACTGCAAATGTTTAATAACAGCACAAAAAAAAAAAAAAAAAATGTCTACAACAAATATATTCATTTCAATGGTAATTTGTTGAGTTATTTTATGCCATTATCATTTATAATTATATACAATATCTAAGTAACTGTTTTTGCATACATGTGAACCTTATTATAATTTCAATAAAACAAGTAAAAATAATTTTTACAAAATTTATGATTTTAATACAAAAAAATGTTCACTGTTTCAAATAATACAGTATGGTTTATTAGATATATTTTTACATTTTCATAAAAAATACACACAAGTGATGTAAATAATTGTTCTCAAACAAAAATAAGTACTATAAGAAATTTCTATTCAACTGTCAATTTCACTTCAGTACTAAGATGAATGGCTGCTTCATTACTTCAACACTTGTGATGAGGATACCTTTTTCATGGTCTTCTCAATTTTCTATAAACCTATTTGGAAATTTTTATAATATCCATTAACTCAGGGGGAAAAAAAAAAGAGTACAGGCTTAAGCTGATAAATCTTGCAAGCTTAGAACCCTGCTGATTACCACAATTTTATAGAGGTGTCACAATTTTTGTTTTAAAAATTTTGATTTAAACCTCTGATATGGCAAGAAGCATCTTCAATCAACATTTGGTGCATGGTGCAAGCTGTACTCTTCCATCGATTACATCTGCACTACATGCAATAATTGCAGCTAAAGGATTATTCTATTGACATTTGCAAAAATGCAATTAACCTCAGTTTCGCAAGCTGTGCTCTGTCTGCAGGTGAAGCTTCTTTTCCGGTTAAAGGGATCTTCAATACCTACAATGTGTACATGAGAGAACTCGTATACTGCATAACACAGTTTCATCATTATTGCAAAAAGGCTTCAAATCAATTAAAGTGCGAACACCAATTGCATAATACTTGGATCTTAGCGCATTAATAGCTGTTGCTGCAATCTATGAAGCCATTAATAATATTCATACTGAATTTCATTAAGAAACTTAGTTACCCCTTTTAATGCAACTAAAATTAAATCATAGTGATGGGCAACTCGCAATTAAATCATGGGTTCATTTAATTAAATCCCCATTAATCATCTAAAGATATTCAAAAGCCATTACTTTTGAATATCTTAAGGTGAGACGCCAGTATGTATGCAGTAAAGCATATACATACATACATACATACATACATACATACATGAAAGAAAGAGATTACATACCCTGTCTTGATGATAAAAAGATGAGATGGACACTGATGTTTCAGTACTGGGACTTTGAGCTAATGGATTGTAAATAATATTATATTGTGCAGGTGATGATGTTGTAGTTCTGCCTTTCAAAGGCAAAACTACATGAGATGCAAGATATGCTGAAAGAGCAGATAAGGAACGTGGAGTGTCATCAGTTGGAGCATTGATTCTTTGAAGATGAGATGGCCTTGTAAAGACTACAAGTAAATCTAAGACCAGAAAGGAAATTATATGTATATAAACATTTCAAAAACATAAAATTTATTTTGAATTAATAAAAATTTTAAAAATTGTTAAAATAGTGAACTTAAGATAATTATATAAATTATTAAATACATTTGTATAATATTAGACGACTATTAGTAATAAGAAAGTAAAGTACAGTGCAATAAAGGTTGTAAAATAAAGAAGCACAAAACAATTAAAATTTCTCCATTGATTGAAATTATATGCGAATAATGTGGAACTTTCACAGAGTCAAAGCATCTTACTTATATAGTACCTTAGCATGTAAGCTTTTTTTTTTAAGGTATACAAATGCTATTAAATGAGCCAGTCCTTCACAAATTCTACACAGAGGTACAATACACAACTTTATTTTAATAAAAGGAATATAAATGAGCATGGTAAGATATGCGAATAAAGATTTGAAAACGCAAATCAATAAATCCTTACATAACAGGATTACTTTCAATACTTTAGTTTTATGTTACAGCATTTAAAAAAAAAAAATTTTTTTTTTGACATACTACCTTTATTTTAAAGAGTGGTTTTTAGAGGCCTCTATAAACTGAAAGAATTATCACTATATATTCTATCATTTCTAAAATTAGTCCATCTTCCTCTTATTTTTGCAAATTTCGATAAAAATCCACACATTCTCACAAATTCTCCTGTTGAATAAAATCTTTTGAAGGACTGGATAAAAACAATTTTAAAAAAGCATACTTTAAAAAATACAACACAATTAGAAACAGTTAAAAAAATAAATATATGAATTCAATGTAATTCATAAATAAATGCAATTCATTTTTATATTTAATATCCCTACTTAATTTTTAAAATCACATGAATTTTTTTTACACTTCATTTCTAAGTTCAGTAATTTTTAATATATGTAATTTTATTATGAAGTTATGTTTTAATATATTTAAGTTAAAACATTTTAGACCTATTCATTTGTTGTTACAAATATATTTAAAAAAATATTCTCAACATTTTTTATAAAAATATGTGCTGATATTTCATTTCAATCACAGTGTATCTTTTATAAATAATTTCGTCATCAACATTTTAAAAACAGGTGTATTTAATCTTTAAGTCTCTCTTTTGACTGCATTTAAAGAAATAACAATTGTGAGCTACATAAAATATACTAATTTAACAATAGTTGTTAAGCAAAAATAGTAAATAAATGTACTATACAATGATAGATATCATGAAAATCCAAGCAAAAATATAGTCGGTAAATCTAAAATAAATTTTTTTATGAACAATATTTAAATCATCGATTAATGTATAATTGCTAAAAATAAAATGAACATTGCATAATTGTTTTACAAAGCTTAATGTTTCATATAATGTTTGTTAGCTTACATAATTAATTTTTTAAACAATGAAAAAAATTTTTTCAAAGTAATGAATTGAATTTTTATATAATAATTTTAATTTAACTATAAAAAATTAAAAAATTACATTGTTACCTGCTCCACAAAACCTTGCACCAGAAGTTCTAGGAAATGGTACACTAACATCTTGAAAACCATAATGTGATAAAGAATTAAAAGCTTGTTTAGTAGGATCAATATGAATGGGGCTCTCAGGAATATGAGGTTGACCTTTATCTTCTGTCTACACGTAATAGTACATTTTTATATGAATTTTGAGAAAAAAATTAATACATATTAAAAAGAAGAGCATAAAAATTATTTTTTTTTTTTTTTTGCTTAGCTAAAAAAATTAATAAACAGAATAACAATTAGCATGCATAAAAAGAAAACATTTTAAGACTACAAAAACACATATATATGTACACTAGCAGAAAATAATGCAACCTATTTATTGCAAGTATAAGATTGATTACAATTTCACGAGCATTTATGAAGGAATACACAAGTACCATGTAAAGAATCAAGAATTAGTTAATCTTTTAAATGTAATGAAACTACTCATTAACTTGTGTAGTCACAGTATTATTGAAAATCTAAATGTTCAAACATTGGATGTCACACCCCAGCCACAGCACAACCACTAATAGTCATTGAAAAATAAAATTGTCTTACAACAAAATCTCTATTGGTGATAGATCTTATTAAATGGAATGTAAACATGTCTAAGGCCAAGTCTGGGTGTTGGGCTTAGAATAATAATGGTAGGACAAGTCTCCACCATTTATGTTCATAAACGGTATCAGAAAGGACTTGATAATAATTTCAATGTTCTTCTAAATTCAGGTTCATCAGGATAATAACCAGGGAGGTTGACTAGATCCCTATATGCTTGCACATTGTCTTCCTGAAATTATTGCTACAACAATTATTCACAATTGGAAAATCTCAATGTATTCTTTCTGGGATCTAATGAAAGGGCTCTATTTCTTTAGAGATCTTCCAGATATTGTAGGCAATGCTCACACAACTTTTCAGAGCATTATTACTTTTTAGAGCATAAAGCAAACTACAAACATGATAAGCATGGTAGTCCACTATGCATTCGCCTTTATGCAAATGATTGTTGAAACCTTAATCAATGCGTATGATAAGATACAGGAAAATTTACCATTTATTATCTCACAAACAATGTTTTACGTGTTAGGATTTTTATATTATAATACATAAGTGGCTCTAATAATTAGTTATATGAAAAGTTTTTTGTTCATGAGTTAAAAAATTTAATCAATTTGATATTTAATGAATAAAACATTCATTATAAATAAATCTGTGATTTTAAAAATAAATTGACAAAGTGCGACACTGTTTCTATAATTTAATAATTTTGAAATAAAAAAATAAATGAAATTACTAGGATTGATTATTTAGATTATATTTTTTAATGCTTATTTTAGTATAGAGTAACATCAATATTAAAAGATTTATTTCTTAAGATATAAAAAAAAAGAAGTATTATTTTAATGAGCAACTAAAATTTTAGTTACATACAAAACTTTAATTAATGTAAAATTGGTATATTTACATTTGCCCAATGGAACAATTGGTTATGCTTATTTTTTTATTAATAACTATAATCAATATCAACATAAAATTGAATATATTAATTATCATGAAATCTAATTGCTGAAAAATTTTTTTGCATTAGAACAATTCCATTTCTGTTGATAATATACATAACTATTAAATAAATATTATACTTAATCACGCTTATTTATAAAATAAAAACCAAAATACTAACTATTAAGGAATCTAATGTACTGACAAGCTGCCGAAGACAAGGTTCTATGCAAGATCGACTTCTCCTAACTTGTTGATGCGAAACCATTTTTAAAACCTAAAAAAAAAAAAAAAAAAAATTGAATAAATGAAAACTTTCAAAATAATAAACATTATATAGGTTCAACACAAATTAGTTAGGCAATTTCATAACTGAATATTTAAAATATTAATTGCAAGGTACCAATTCAATGGCAGATTAGCAATACTATATTTTAAGTTCGAAGATTAGTAGAACTAAGTGTTTCAAATCGATGTCTGAGTGAGATAAAGTTCTCAAACATTTTTTATTTTGTATTCTCATAATGACAAGGATGTATAACTGCACCAAAAGGAAAAATGATGCCTGTGGTTTCCTGAAACTTGCCAATGCAACAAAACTGCTCTTATACAGAATTGAAACAACAAATCCGCAATACACTAGTTTCGATTAATGTGAATGTGCTTAAAATCCTACTGCAAGAAATAATGGTGTTTGCAGAATAATGAAAAGTTAGCTACACAGAACATCTGTGTAAAAGATAAATTTTACGAGCTTTGTTATCTTATAATCAAGTGTATTCTTATATTTGGCTGTGTAAGTATAATAAATCATTATTTTCGTAAAAATTAATTTATTCTACCCTGCATTATAATATAGAGTCTTAACAATTCAAGTTTGATAAATTAAATTCCATTTAATAAGAAGGTGTTCAGATGTGCTTTTTAAAATTATTTACAAGTTCATAAAGATTTTCACCAGCCCTGCAAGTAATGTAATGACAACTTAGGCTCAACCTATTTCATCTATAATGCAATACACAGTAAAAAGAGAGAGAGAAAGAGAAAACAAATTTTTTTTATTTGCAGCCAAGAACTTTGGAGCCTAGTATTTAAAAAAAAATATAACCGTAGAACCAACCAAATATCACGGTTTTCTTCTGCATGCAATACTCTGGCATCCAATTACATACTTTTTATGCATAAAATTTTTTTTTTTTTAAGTAGATATGGTGACAACACTGGATTTTCATAATTTGGCAACTTTCCTTATGTTTAGATCTGGAATTTTTCATTTTGAAATTTAATTTTTACCAGTTTACCCGTAAAAATTTGATCCATTTTTTTTTTTTTTTTTTTAAATTCCCTGATTTTCCCAGTTTTTTTGGACTTTTCTATCAAAATTTCTGACTTTTCCAGGACGAATAGTCAATCTGCCTATAAATATTAATTAGTTTATATTATATTTAAATAAGTTTAAAACAAAATAAATAAAAGAAATATGCATAAATAAATGAAAAGAAATAAAGAAAAAAAATTTATGTTTCATTTATCCTAAAAAAAATAATAAAATTTTTACTCACTTTTAAAATTTTACTTTTCATTTCATCATCTATGTTAGTTCCTTTACAGAACTGAAAAGATGGTGGATTCTGATTTGGATAATTTGCTGGGAATGACATCTTTAATATAACAATATATTTTCCACTCACAACAGTAACAGTACACGTGCGTTTTAAAAGATCCATCTATAACAGAAAAAAGAAAAAAAAAAAAAAAAAAAATTAAAATTTTCAAAACATATGAATCAAGATAATTTTATTAAAATCAGACAAACTATTATAAAGTGTATTCAACACTAATGAAGAGATGCCAATGAAGTACTGCAAAATGCAACAAATATTTTAAATTATTAATGCAACCATATTTTCACAAAGCAAATGGAGTTTATTTTCCCTTTATCACATCACCAATTATAGGAAAAAAAGAACATTATTATATCTGATGCTTTAACACAGAAATGGGGAGTCGGAATCTAGTATTCTTGAAGGAACCCAAGTCAGCTTAAAAATCTGACTTTGACTCTTTTATTAAATACTAGAATTCTTGAAAAATAAAATCATTTTATTTTTCAAAAATTCTAGTATTTAATCTTAAAAATAAATGTTAAGGAGACCATTCAATCATATTTTTCAATAGTGCAACCATTAGCAAAGACAGTTACTGCTTTAGCAGCATATCAAGGAGACACATGCTTTTAAAGCAATAACCAAAGCAGTATATTAAGAGACTTTTCTAAGCACTCAGATTTATAATAAGCTCTTTTGGATCAACAATGAAAAAATATCTTGTAGATTATGATGCTGTTTTATTATTAAGAAAAAATAAAAGTTAATGTATTACAGAGCCCAACTCATGGCAACATACACAACTAGCATGCAGAAAAGCTGAGGTTCGAATCTGTAGGTGACATTGTTGAAGTCACTGTTTTCAGAAAAAGGAGGCCCGATGGCGAGTGCAACAATGTGTTTAATGCATCTCATATCGATATCAAGGCAGCATGGTGGGGGTTTTCTAGGTTTTCTTCCATATGACACTCAAATGCGAGGTAGTTACTAACAAGTCTTGCTGAAAGACATTATCCTTTACTCCTCACCATCAGCAAGCTTTTCATGGTATGCGTGGAATGAAACTTACCGATATTAGACAAAGATTAATGTTAAATGTTATATATCACAATATTATTAATAGACTTCAGAGTAATCCACATTTCAATAGTCAAAGTATTATTGCAAATTGCCAGCAATGTGAAAATTCTAACAATTATGCATGATTATAACATAGCCATAGTTTTTACAGTAATTTTCAGATTTTTTTTTATTTGTGTTACTATCAACAAAAATGGCATAAAGACGAGAGTACGAGAACTAGAGAGTCAGCTTTGCGAACCAATTATGAACATGTTTATCTCAGTGTTGAAACAAGTCATTCGTACCGGTCCTGATCCAAACAAAGTTGATTTTTTCTACACATAAGGGAATCACGAGGACACCATTTACAAACAACAGGCAGAGAAAACGTGGCTTGTTTCTCGCAGTCAGATGGAGACACTCGGAGCGAGATCTATTCTTTTCCCCTTGTATTCTCTTCTGAAGTACTTTCTACCAATTTCTCTCCAGAGCCTTTTTCATCATCAAATACCAAAGTAACTTTTAATACAGACTTTATTCAGTTTATCTTGAAGAAATCTCAGCCACAAATGACACTTTCCAATATTAAGTCAATTTTCAGTAGTTTTTGCTGCTTGACTGCGAAGGGATTTGTGTGTGTGGCAAACAGCAAACACAAACCACTATCTTCTAATCAAAAAAGGATCATCAATTTTCAACAGAGATGCACATTCACAACTATGGCTGCAGTTTATATCAAATAATACATCATGGGAACAGTTTATCCTCATCTTCATTGGGAAAAGTTTATACTTGTTAGTGAATTACAAATTTTGTAAATGAATGTACAAATAAGAGAAAAAGAAAAGGGATTTAAAGATATGAATTAATGAGTTATATTCAAGATTGTCAAAATATAGTACCATAGACTTCCAATAATCATGAGAAGATAAAAATGTAATTTTCTATAATTACTTAATAGCGCAAATTAACAAAGGTGGATTACAAATATTATTGACAGTGAAACAGTTAACGATTTCAAATTTGCCATAATGAACAGTCAACTTTGTTTGATGAATGGAAAATCATGATTATTATCTGACAAATAATGGAGATGAAAAAAATGAACAGTAAATTTATTCTATTTTTTAAATATGCAAATTTAAATAAATAATTTATATACTTTAGATAAACAATAATTTTCAACATATTAACAATTATTTTTAAATTTAGTTAAAAATAAAATCTAATTAAAAATAGTTTTGCAACTACAAAAAGAAAAAAATCTTATTGTTTTAAATTCACTTTTTTTCACCCTTTACTGATGTCATTTGCCAAACAATTTAAAATTAGCTACATTTTATGCAAAAGTACTACATATTTATTTAGTTCATACCAAAGAAAACTTTAAGGGGTGGTTAGAGCTTCAATTTTTATAATTTAAATACAATATATGCATGCTACTGAGATTGCAGCTGATTGACTGCTAAGCACTGAAAATTTCAAAATTGAGACACTTTGTATGAAAGAACTGATCCAGATACATCTAAATAGTTTATATGTGAAAATAATTTCTATAATAATACACTATTCAACACTATCAATCTGATAAAATAAAAAAGATGAGGAATAGCAATTAAAGCAAGTAGGGGGGTGAGCGTGTGCATCAAAATATTTATAAACAATAAAAGATAATTATTTCTTAAAAGAATTAAAGCATTTACCACAGTGATACGTCCATTTGGTATATTCTTATTAACAAGGGAGAATTCTTGTTGTAAATTTAGAGGTTGTACAGGAGTAGTAGGAATAGGTCTTTCTCCTTCATTCTTATCTAAAGATTTCACAACTTTATGCTCTGGTAGAGAGTTTGGAACAATGCCTTCCGTTTCCTGAGCACTTGTCATTGAAGCTTGACTAGCAGTATCTTGAGAATCTAATAAAGCATCTATAATTTCATCTTCAGGTAAAATATGACCACAATTCTGTTTAAAAAAATATCTAATTAGTTGAACTTTAATGATAATAAATAAATCAACTAGAAAGTTATTCCAAATATGTTAATATTTCATCACTGATTTACAGTCAAATTTTTCAAAATTGTATAGAAACTATGTTTACTTTAACCATAATTTTTATAAACTTGAACTGAGAAACTTGGTTTCAAAATTAATATTCATCTATAACTTGGTTTCAAAATTAATATGATTCATCACAATAATTTTAAACCTAAATATATGATTTTTAACCAAATATTCAGAAGAAATTTTTTCTTTAATAATACGAGAAACTTTGAAACAACTTTTTTTTTTTTTTTTTAATTTTAATACTCTACTACGTAAAAAATTTTTTAAAGAACATAATGATTTTTTTTTTTTTGATTATACACTACAAAAAAAAGTGACATATATGATTATTATCTTTATACTTTTGTTGATTAGATTAAATAATTTATTTTTAAAGTTACATTAGCTACACTAAAAAATTCTGCATTACAAGAAATTAATTAAAAATTTGCATGAAGAGACTAATGTAAGAAAAAAATAATCTTTAAAACTAAATAAAATTTGACAATAATAATTTTGTTTGAGTAGTATAGGAGTTTCGGATTATTTTCATAAATTAGAAATTTTTTTAAAAAAAAAAAAAAAAAAAAGCACTTTATTATTTTAAAAATATAATTGTTTTTTTTTTTTCCATATTTTTAATTTAAATAATTCATATGCTTAATTTATTGGAAAAGTGAAAATTATTAGTTTATATAAATTTAATCCTTTTTCAATGGATGTCGAATAACAGTTTGCTACCTTCACTATTTTTTTTTATTAGAATGGAGAACAGTTACATTTGTTTTATTTAAATTAAAAATTACAAAATTTAAAGAAAGTAAGTTACTTTGTGTAAATTTTTCTATTCTGGAAAAATTACCATGTTTTCAATGAAACTGAAAACTTGCATCACCTACAATAACCAACAACAGCAATACATATCTTATAATTTAAAAAAAAAAAAAATGAATAACACTCTATATTGATTTTTACATTTCATAAACTTTTAATAAATTTATCAATAATGCAATTTAAATGCAAAAAAAGGAAGTTAAATAGTTTTATCATTTAGATTTCAGTGAATGAAGAATGAATTTTTTCATTATATTTTTAAATCTTTTATTTAAATGCATTTGTTGGAACACAACTAACAACTTAACAACAACATAACAACTTTTATTACTTGTATTTCATCGCATTTTTTTTTTCAAAATTAAAGATAATTTATAAAGGAAAAATTATCTTTTTTTTTTAAATTTAATCCTAGCAATTATTATTCTGATGAATATATAAGATTTTAAAAATAAATTATAGAAGTGACTGAATAAACAGATGACAAAAAAATATTTATCATTAATTTTTTTAATCAAATGAAATGATATATATAACTTTTCTCTAATGGGGATTCTATAGATATGTCAACAACAGGAGTTCAATAAAACAATTTTTTGAAATTAAATTTAAAATTAATTACCTTTTGCAATACATTATCAACCAGCCAGATCCTTATACAATTATCTTTTGCAAATGTAACCAGTTGATAGTCTCTTGATTCTGAAATAAATTTGTGCGTTAAATGCTAAGAGCATTAATTAATTAACCATTAATTATTGCATAATTGTTAAAAAATTACAAATAGCAGCAACAAAATATTATAACTTTAAACTTTTATTTTTAGTACAATTGAAATAATTATGCAGTGAAATCTTTTTCTTTAAGTTTAAGAATTTAATTAGACAACTTTTTAACCAAATAGAAAAAAACAACAATTTATTTATCCTAGAAAAGTCATTAAAAACTTAATCTATTCTAAGGAAAAATGTTGATGTGTTTATTTGATTTGTCAAAATTGTTTAAAAGTTAAATTTACAAGTAATTTGTTCATTAAATTTTATAATAAAATAATAGGGCATTGATAACTTTTGATTATTAAATTACACAATAAATTATTAAATAAATGTAGCAAAATATATAAAGTATGTTAATATTTTACTTTGTTAAACTAATATACTTATTTAGATAACACAATGCAAGTAATTATGAATATATGATATAAATTAGTTTTTGGCCTTAGAATATAAAATATAGCATATAATCAAATTTTTAACACAAAAAATATACATTGCCCCAATTAAATATTGGATCAATTAATCGAGAATTTTAATTAAAAAAAATATATCAAACAGAAGAACAATAAAATAAAAGAGTGTATAGAGTTGCCAATTTGAAATCTATTATATACAAATAATTATGTGATAAGACAGTTCAGTAAACCATTTGGAAGTTCTTCCATTAATTTGTATTTATATCTCGCATTCTAAATAAAAACAATTAAATATAGCTTCATTTTGTAGCAGTGTGTGATGGAATCAAGAAATGCGAGAAAGGAGGGCCTTATACTTTTCACAGATATGAAGAAATTTATTTACTGCGAATTGAATGAATATAGAAGTCTGTATCATAATGTTGCAAGTTATGCATAATTTTAACAATCAATTGTTTTAATGAGAAACTTTAATATCCATCTATTGATCAGAAGAAATTTAAAATTAATTTTATGTTTGAATCTCAGATTACACATGCAAAATGAGTTTTAGTATTTTTTGATGATTATATATATTAAAGGCAAGATTGGAAAAGAGAAAAGTAATATCATATAACCATTTGCAAAACAGACTTCATTTCTTAAAAATATATATATAAATTAGATATTCAAAAATTTTATTCTGATTCTATCAATAAATGAAATTATTTGTGATACTTTTCCTATTGTATAAGAACTTTACTAATTATTATTATATACAATCATGTATAATTTATGAGATTGTATAAGGCTCCTATGATGCTAAAAAGTTTTTTTTTTTTAATACCTACCCTTTTCTGCAGCTTTATTCCAATTCATATTATGATAATGAAATATTTTGTAAAAGATAATTTATAGTTGTTAATGAAATTTTATGGCAATATTAATTACAAGATTTTGATTTAAATAATTTGATATTTTAATGTGGTGTAATATTTATACTTAGTTTTTTTTATAGAAGATGTTGAAACATAAAATATTTAATTATATAATTTTTTGTGGTGCTTTTATTTTCATATTATATAAAATATCAGTTATAAATAAAATATTAGGAAAACGAATTTCTCCAAAATCATTGACTTAAAATTTAAAAAAGTGACAACATAAAATATTTCAAGCTATATGACCAATAAAACATGTATTTCTTAAATCTTTATGAGAAAGAGGAAGATTTCAGAAACATATTTATGTTTTTTAAGAAGAGGAGAAAAAAAGAAGCCAATCAAGAATGCAGCAAAGGACATGATATTGGCTTCAACAATTTAATCTTTCCAAATAGGGGTACATATTCCATTTATTTCTACTCAATATAACTAATACAAAATAATAGATAACAAATTTAGAACTTAATAAAGTGAAGTCAATTTAAAATTTCACATGTATGCATTAATTTATCTGGTTCAACAATTTGTTTTACTAATATGAACTATTTTTCCATTTATATACCCAAGTATGATTCTCTTTATAAGAAAGTATAAAAAGACAATACCTGCAACATAATGCTTTTTCAATTAAATGGTTACCACTCTTGCATTTGAATATCTATAAATAGTTACATCTATCATATCAATTAAAGATATGTGAAACTATGTAGCATATCACAAAGAATCTTCATTAATTATAAGGAGTAGATTATAAAAAATATTAAAATACAATAAAAAATCATAAAAATTTTTTTGTATATTATTTCCAGTTAGCATATTAAAAAATTTAAGATATAGTTAGAGATAAGATTACAAACCTTCTGATGGTTTTCGCCAACCAAATTCAACAACAACATCAGAATGACCAAAAAAAGTATGTACAGGAGCTGAACAGTTTTTCATGTTCCACAAAAGTAGACTGTTATCGCCTCTTCTTAAAGGAGGCACAACCACAGTTACTATGCCACATCCAAAAGGCTGATTACAAAATTTAAAAATTAAATAAACTGGCAATCAAAACAAATTATAAAAAATAGAAGAATGGCTTAAATAAGAATTAATAAAACTGGTTACCAATTAATTTTGTGTGGGCATTGTTTAATGAAGTCATTTATACAATCTTTTTCCAATATCAATATTTGAAATATTTAATGCCTTTTATTACATATTTAATTTAATAATTAATTTCAAAGGATTATTTAATTTCTTTCTTAGAACAAGATTACAAAATGATGAATTAATATTTAAAAATTTTCAAATGATTCTACTGCTTTAAAAATTTCAGTCGATAAAAGCCCCTAAGAATGCATACAGAGAATAAATTAAAATAAAAATATATTGACAGAGAATGTGTGAATGAAAATATGTTGAAAAATGATCAACATGGTCTTCTTTTATATTTATTTTTATACACTTCTCCCTATTTATATAACTAAGCATTAATAATATATTTCTCTGTACTTTTTTTTTTTTTTAATATTCTGGACAGAATGTGAAATACATATAGGGTCAAATGGATATATGAAGCCATTTCATAATCATCTATGATTGCAAACTAAAAGCTGATTTTTATAGTATTAATAATGAAAAGACAAATGTGAATCACTACAGTCTTGACACAAATAGTTAAGCAGCATTTTGGAGCCGGTCAAGCAATTATTAGAATGTTATTAAATGAGAATATAACAAAAAATGTAAAGAACTTATACCCGAGTCAAATATTTGAACAATATTCAAAATTTTAATATGATTTAGCATGTTTACAAAACTAATGTCGTATTATATATAAACTATAAGAAAATCTTATAATTTTATATTAATGAAAAAAAAATATTTACACTACCGTATATTGAGCTCTCCATACTGGACAAGGAACTTGTAAGCATTCTTCAAGTTTTGAAGGAATAGTTACATCCCAAAACTAAGAGAATAAAAAAGAGCAAAATTAATTAAATAATTAGATGGATAACTTTTTTATCATTTTATATTAAATGTTAATGCACATAATATCATGTATATTAAAACTTACTTTGACTGTACAATCTTGACTAGAAGTAGCCAAAACATTTTCATCATATGGACACCAATCTATATTGTGGATTTTATTTAAATGGGCAGTTATATACTGAACAGGGCTAGTTCCTTTCTGTAAAGAAAAATAATATAAAGTAAAATAGAATGTACTATTACTTATATACTATTATAGTACTATTATTTATACCATTTACCAAAATATGAACTAGATAAGTATGAATTCATAAAAAATAATTACTCTGATATCCCACACTCTAATGTCACCCTCATGAGATGTAGCAAGTAAATGAGAATGGAATTTGTTGAATTTCACTTGAGAAGCTCCAGCTATTCAAGAGAAAAAAATTATAAATTGATAAATTTGATATTTATAAGAGGTTCAAATAATATTTTTCTCATTTATACATACATACCAACAGCTGACAGTGATATAGAAGGTTTTCTAGTATCCCTAAAAGAAAATAAATAAATAAAATGTAAAAAATATACATTTCAATCTTTAATTTTTAAAAGCATTTTCTTTATGTGAATAGTTATGATGGTTATTACATAAAGTTTAGATATTTCCTTATTACTCTAGTAGTGTAATAAATTGCAGACATAGCTCTTGATCATCTTGGCACCATTAAAATGCATTCGATTATGATTCAAATAAGAGATTTAAATCTATCCATAACTTATTATTAATAACTTCTTGCAAGTAAATAAAAACAAACACATATATATATGAGGCTAAACATCTTTTTTTTTCCCTCACTTAGTGCTAAAAATGAAGGGAAATTAGAACAATACCCACTCAGAATCAGTTTTAATTTAATAATTATTTAAAAACACAATAAAATAAAACTATAAAAAATAGGCTGGGAGGTACAAAAGGAAAGTATATTCAATTATTTTTCTTTATAAATTAAATTAAAGAAAATGGAAAGTATAATACATATCTTTTAATTTATATAAATAAAGGGAGAAAATTAATTTTTGAATTAAACACCAAGTGTTTTATCAATATGCAGAAAATAAAGAATGTTTTTAAAAAAAGAAATTTGATGATGAATTTTGGTTAAAAGAATGGCGATGAAATCAACATTGTTTTTTATCTTGATTTTCAACACAAAATAATGTTATAAAACCTGACAAAGAAATGAGTGTTATTAATTAACACCAGAATTTTATGGGTTATTTTACTTTTATAATTATCACAGTCATAAATTTAGCTAAAGTTTATTATTATTTCATAAATATATATGTTACTTAGAAAGTGAAAAAAATTGATTTTTTGGGAGGGAAGGGGAATAAGAAATATCATTAATTTGATTTTAATTCTTTACTATATAAATTAATTTATCATGCAAAATAATAAATGAAATGTAAAAAATTACAAATTTTTATCTGTAGTGTTTTTTGGTGTGTGTGTGTGCATGCACATATAGATATATATATCTCGTTTTATAATGTACATTAAGATAATTATTGAGAATCTACAAAAAACAATCTTTAATAACAAAACAGATAAGTGAAAATCTTACCGAGTATCCCACAAATAGATGTAAGTATCTATAGAAGCAGTAGCCAGTATTCGAGTCTCAAAAGTTGACCAATTCAGATCACTATATAAAATATTAAACAAAAATATTTAATAAAATGTGAAGTAAATAAATATATTTTAATATTATTAGTCATTTAATTTACCTAATGGCACGTGTATGAGCTTTAAGAGAGGCAGTTTGCTTTACTTCTCCCTGGTCCCAGGAATATAGCTCAGCTCTTTGATTACACTAGTAAATGAATAAATAAAAAAGAACATGAATTTTAAAAATGTATGCAGGTATATCATTCTATAATAATTTTAAAAGTAGCTATTACCCAACTACTTTTAAAATTATTATAGGAAAGATATATATTTAAGAATGAAGGGGAAGTCGACTTTCAATTATTTTTTATTCTTTTCTAATTTTTTGCGTAATTCAATAAATAAATAAATACATCAAATTGTGCAATTATTTTTTGGAATTTATTGCAATAATATTTATTTTGTTCATTGTGTATTCTCAACTTCATAAAATGTTATATTACTCAATAAGAAAAATATACATATTAGTAAACTAAAAATATTTTCACTAACTTTAAAATTATTAATAATTATAAGAAGAAATATACAATTTACAGCAATAGCAAAGCTTTCACTCTCATGGGGGCTCCATTCAGCTATTGTAACATCCCATTTACTGTGCCTATTAGTTTTGTGAATAATTTCTGAAGGTTGATCTAAGTGTACAATGCCCATATGACGACGTCTAAAAGAAAAAAATAATATAAATATGAATACTTTGATTAAGAGAGAATTTTTTTAAAATCTAAGAACAGTGTACTTTATTAAATTAGATAAGGTTTCATTAGAAATAAATTAAATAGAATCTTTAATAATTTTAATATAATTAAAATTAATAGTACACAATAATAAAATTTGGTTCAACAATTAGTTCTCTATAAAATATATATTAAATTTAAAAAAAAAAAATGTTTAAAAAGGTTAAAAATAACAAAACCTATTTTAAATTTTGTGATTGTAAATAGATAATTTAAAAAAATAATAAAATTATAACAGTTGTAATAAAATAATTTAATATTTTTTAAACATTAAAATTTTTTAATGGTGTCAACTTAAAATAAATACTTTTTAAAATTATTATAATGTGTTTTAATAATTTTTTTTTTTAAAAATAAATTATGTTAAAATGTTGGTTACAATAGAATATTTATTATACTATAAGAACAAAAGCAGATCTTAAATAATTTTATTATTAACAGAAATATAATAAGTACAGTTTTTACCCAGCTAAAACAGCATATTGTCCTGAACGATCCACAGCCATGGTATTAGCCTAGAAAAAATCGTATTAAAGAAAATTATTACATTTCATCAGCAGACAAAAATGAATTGTTAAATGAGTGAGATCGAAATCAAATAAATTAATTAAAAATCATTAAATTGAGTAATATCTATCATATGATGAAAAAACTAAATTTTTTATGGTCTTTCTTAAATTCTTAATCCAATAGATCGGTATAATATTTTCCAAATAGGCTATTCAAAGGGCAAAACCAATTTACAGTCACAATTCTTTTTTTATACATATGTCTATCGAAGTTACAGGGTGTTTTGTGTTTAATTTTTTGCCTCACATTTAGTTGTTCATTTCTTTGAACTTTATAAGCTTTAAAAAAAAATCAAGTATATAAAAATTACCAATTGAAAGTTATATGGTATGAAGTTCTTTTAAAATTGTAGATAATCTGACATCTAGAAATTAAAAATAAATAAACAAAAGCAGAAATATTAGCTTCATAACTTTTTTCTCCCCTCAATAGACCACACAAATTACATTGACATATTCATGATTCTAAGAGAAAACCCAAGAATTCTCATAGGGGAATAATTTTCCAAACATCAATGTGACTGCTTGCACGTCCAGAAGAATAATGCTATTGTTTATGTTCGATTTAGGCCACTAAATCGATTAAATGACACTGTATAATGTTATAAATTTTCACATAAAAATAAAACATTTTAAAAAATATAAGCAAAACATTAAAAATTAAACAGATATACTTTTTAACTTTAATTTTATTTAAATTTAAATATTAAAAAAATTGGCCAATATTTATTAATGCTTATGAAATACAGATTCATAACACCATATTAATTTAAAAAAATAATGTAATTATTTTTTAATTTTAATTACATTATCTTGGTAATTTGAAATAAAACATAAGTTGATGCAACATTTTATTTTAAGGAAAGTCAGATGAATGATTGTTTCTCCAAATGATATTTTTATTAATAAGTAATTAATCAGACTTTTGAAGGGACATATTTATAAAAAATTTTAATATTTTATAAACATAAAATTTTAATATTTTATAAACATAAAATTTTAATATTTTATAAACATAAAATTTTAATATTTGATGAAACATAAAATTTTAATATTTGATGAAACATAACATGTGAATATTATATATATATTTCTAATCAATTATTACTAAATTTAGAAGAAAGCAAGCTTCACCAATATTTATATTTAAGAAATATGTATTTCTTTAAATATAAATATTGGTGAAATTATAATAGCCTATAGCGAATAATATATTAATAGTACATTAGTTGATATAAAGTAAAAATTGGAAGAAATAATTTAAAAATAAATTTTATTTCCTTAAATATTTTTAGAATAAATTAAATATATTATCAATACAAAAACAGATATTTTCATAATAAAGTTAATTAAAAATGAATTTTCGTGATAAATTTATTGATATAAAATTTTTTAATATTCAAATTGTCATCATTCATATCACAAACTTATATTTTTACACAAATTTGCAAAGTTATAAGTAAGGAATAATAATAGCTAATTCTAGAGGGAAAAAATATTATTAAATTTTGTTATAAATAATACATAGAAGCAACAGTTTTATTAAATGACATAAGTTTTTATTTTATGTAAAAAAAAAAAACTATAATAGTATTAATATCACCTGCAAATCACGATGGTCTGCAACGACATTTTCACTTCCCCAAATTGCAGACATTTTCCTTAAGTTTAATATATAAGAAATAATTAAAGGAAAAAGTTAATTATTTTCTGATTGAGCAAATAATTTCGCTAACATTTTATCTAAACTGAAAAACAAACATATTTTGCTCCTTGTAAGTACGGTTACAGTCAGATGATTACATGAATCAAAATTCATTTGCTTAACAAAAATCTGAGATCTAAAAATTGATAGAAATTTTTAAAAATTAGCATAATAACAAAGAATTACAATATTTTGCAATCATATTTGAAGTATTATATACATACACTTTTAATAATAAATATAATTTGACTTTTAAAAAGTAAAATCGTTGTTTGAATTAGTAGGTGGTCCTTATCTAAAAGTCGCTGATTACAGTGATAGTGTTGAAGTACGGAAAGCAATTCTTAATGTATATGATTCTTTCTCTCATTCAATCCAGAAGAGGCGGTTTTAACAAAGTATACAACTATCTCCATACATTTTTCGCTACAGCATTTTTGAAAATCAAAACTATCAGAGTTTTAATTGTTTTCCACTACCCTTAAATATCAAATTTGCCATCCTCAAAACTTAGCATAATAAAGCTTTTGGGTTGTTTCATTCCCATTATCTATACTTCAGAATTTAATCTGGCGCGATGTAAATGCCAACTTCTTAAATTTACGAAACAAGTATAGTAAATTACTAGATCCAACATGGACAGATTTATTTATTTATTATTATCTTTTTTATTTTTGGTCTCTCGTATTCTAACAGCATTTGAAGAAATTAGATAAAGCAACATACGATGCTATCATAAATCTCAAAGTTACGGAAAGGTTAAGTCAGATTTTAAATTGTCTCTTGGCTTCATACTTTTTCCTATTACAAGGAGTTCTTAAACAGATATTTTTATTTCTCGCTAAAAACACCAGTTAGTAAACCACGCATTTCTCTGGATTTTTCCTAATGTCTCGAAGTTCACTATAAGATTTATATTAATTCATTAAAATTTCTATGACAATAAGAATATATAGCTGTTTTTTTTTTTTTTTTTAAAGCACATATTTTTCAATAACACAGTTCGTGGCTCACTGATACGATGATGCTGATTTCAAAAACGAATGGATTTGTCAGAGATTTCGACACTGACACCACAGATAGCCTAATTTAAAATTTCTGAGGTTTTCTCTCCTAATATATATACAATAATAGAGTGTTCTATAAAAGTTTTGTTGAGTGGGATTACTTTCTTTCTTATCTCGTAGAAAATGCATAGTCAAACAAAGAACTGCTTCAATAAACCAATTTGATTCTCTCATTATGAAAAATAAATATATTTTCAAAGTCATCAGTTATAAGAAACAATCGCATGGACAGTAATGGCCAGTATGTAGACCAGGATTGATATTAAAATATATCATCTTCACTTTAAAAAATAAGGTTGTTTTCATAGTCTCTTTGTTATTTCAAATTCATGTAATACAAACAGCAGATGGCGCTTAATATCACATTTCAAACCGGGTAATGCAATGTGATGATATCTTAATATAGCTTTAAATATGATCATTTATATTATTGATTTATATCTCTAATCATCTCAAGAATTTTACTAAAGAAATTTAATACAGTAGTTTCTCGTTATATCGCGCATCCTTATAACAAAGAAATAGCGGAATACACTGAAAGCACAATATAACGAGTGTTTTTATGAAAGATGTTTGATATTTTTCTAAAAGTTGTTATGTGAAATAATTGAATGTGCGTTGCATCAAACATGACGTATCGAGAATTATAAACTACTTTTATTAAAATAATATTTAACGCTTTAAAAACTTCAAAGGAATGCGAAATAAAGAAACATAACAAATTGCATTCATTTTGCTTATTTAAGAAACTAAAAAATAACTAATCATATCCTATGATTGGGATTAAAAATAAGAAAGAAAAAAGGGGGTAAAATGTACCTACTTGATTAATATTTAATCATTGAACAAATTATGAGACTTTAAAGTTTCATTGTTTTAACTAAGTCGCAAATGCAAATTTCCTTTCTTGCCTATTAAAGCACTTAAATGGGGCCTGAATGGCCGAGTGTCTAGCACCCTAGGCTCTCGGTGCCACAGGTTTCGGTTCGAGTCCCGGCGGTGCCCTGGATATTTGTAGTGGTTCGGAATCCGCTTTTAAGCTGTAGGTCCCGGTCTCCTTTGACTATAAAGAGCATCACGGAGCCAAGTCAGACTTCTACCTACGGATGCTCCCTCAAACAACAGAAGCTGCCCCTTTCCCTCCATCCATGAGTAGATTACTCATGAGTTGTCCGTCCCGCACTGCAGGACACTGAGGATTAGTCACAAACAAAGCACTTAAATTCGTTTTATTTGAAAAGCATAAATAAATAGTTTTCCAACAATAACATTTACAGAAAATACTGGTAAGCATTATTTACATTCAAATATTTCAGTATTTGGGGCCTGATGGCCGAGTGGCTAGCGCGGTACCACAGGTTTCGGGTTCGAGTCTCGGTGGTACCATGGATGTTTGTAGTGGTTCGGAATCCACTTCAAACCGTAGGTCCCAGTCTAACATGATCGTAGAGCGTCACGGGGTTTTGCTACTCCGCATCCGTAGCTTATCTTCAAGCTATACGCACCTCCTGGGTACTGCTGAGAGTAACATCGGGGCAGCACTTGCCTTAAGGCATCAAAAGATAACTGTTTGCCAGCTCCATTAGGAAAAAAAAAAAAAGAATATTTTGGTATTTCTTGCTAATTGTTGATATATGCGTTTTGCATACTGTTTTGAAGTTAAGGGATATAATCCTAAGCAAATTATTTTCTGTCGCTCGGTACGGAGGTTTCGGGTTCGAGTCCCGGTGGTGACATGGATGTTTGTAGTGTTTCGGAATCCACTTTAAACTTACATCTAATCTGTTAGATGTAGACTATGACCGAATATATATATCAGCGACAATTTGGCTGTTGATTTCAATTTTCTAGAAATTATGCGCAAATGTAAATCAGTTACTTTGGAAAGACCTTTCGGTAGGCATTATCTACCTCTTGTAGGAATACTTCAATGTGCGACCTTAATATTATCTGTATCTGCTACAAAATTGGCTGCAAATAAAAGTGACAGCTACTGCTGAAAAAAAAAAAAAAAAAAAAAAAAAAAAAGGTATCAATTACACTATGACTACCTTTTAAAAAGTTAAATAAATGTTTTTTAAAATTAAAAAAAAAACTATTTTTTAATGTTGTGTTCTAATAAATATATTAGGACACACACAAAAAAAAATGTTCACATCATTTAAATTGATAATACAAGTATGGAATTTAAGAGAGAAATTTTAAATGCAATGTCTTAAAATTACTTCCTTATTAATGTAAAAACTTTATAGCAACTTCACCGAGCTAGAGAGAGTGAGAGAGAGAGAGAGATAGTGCTTTTGAAAACTATTCCATATTTATGTTTTGATTTACTTTTCTCATTGTTTATTATGACAACAGTGGGAGCCTGATAGCCTATTGGCTAGCGCTCTGATTTTCGGTACCACAGGCTTCGGGTTCGAGTCCTGGCGGTGCCATGGATGTTTGTAGTGGTTCGGAATCCACTTTCAACCGTATGTCCCGGTCTAATGGGATCGTAAAGCGTTGTGGGTGTAGTGTTACTGCCCGTAGCATGTCTTCAAGCTACATGTGAGTGACGTCGGCGCAGCCCTTGCTTATGACATAAAGGTAACTGTTTCTGTATTGCCAGCTGTTTCAGAAAAAAATATGATGATAATTAACTTCTGTCAGATGTTTTTTTATTAGACGTTATATTTCAACATTCATTTAATTAAGATAGGTTTTAGAGTTTTCCAACATCAATAATGTGTATTTTTTTGAAGAACATTTACGGTGCGAAATATTTATTCTTGGATCGATACAAAAAATAAAGACTCGATAATTAATCGGAAATGCACTCATTGCTAAAGTAGTAGTAGTAACTAGTAGTTAGTTGCTTAGTTGTCAATTGCAGCGAAACTTGGCATGGAGGTTTGCTCAAGAACCTATGCGAATTATTGGAATTGCTCATCATGTAAAGCCAGTTAGTCATATTTCCATCTCGCAATTCAATTGTAGATGATTTTGAACTGATTTGAAAATTTTTGCATATGTGTAATTCTTGATAAAATTCAAAAGAGAAAAAATAGAAATAATTAAAATTTTCAAAGATTTCAACATGTAAATAACGTCCAAGTTATTTCAATTAATGTAATATTGTTCATTAGATATAATATTCTTCAAATTTTGAGAAAATTAAAAAAAAGAATATTTACAAGTTTAAATAAATCTCACAAACGTTTTTGCATACGATTTGGACTCTTATTAAATATGTCTGCTTAAAAACAATTTTCAATCGTAATTAAGAAATACGTTTTTGAAACACAACTTGTTATGCTTAAACATAATCATCTATTTAGAATGTTGGAATTGCTTTTGTTTTATTATATAAAAGAAATGTTTATTTATATAGTAAAGGAAATATCGCCATTACTAGATCAAGCAAACACACATCGTTCAAAATTCGAAATTTAATTATTAATTTACATTTAGGAAAAAATTATACTATTAAAAAATTATCAAACAGTTAATTTAACTGCTTCAAATGCTTTTCCTGGCATGAAAAAAAAAGCACAGTTAAATAACCAGTAAACCAAAACCGGTGAAGCCAACACACCTATCTGAAACGTATCTCATGAAATGAAATGAAATAAATCACCATTTAAAAAATGAATTTAAATCTAAGATTGTCGTTTTTAAAACATATTGAAGAATCACAAAAAATGTTTTAGAATATGTTTAAGTTCAAAACCAGTTCAAAGAATAATTCGGTCAGATAGGTGTCATGACGAGTGGCAAGGAAGAAATTCTTCATTGTCATAAAGAGTCGAGTTCTTCGAATTTCATCTGCCAGAAACATGATAGAAATTTTTTACGGGTTACGGTTACAATGTTGTAACAGTGGTTCCACCTATGCAACCACGTTTCCTCCTACACACTGCAAGAGGTCTCCTTGCGGCGTTCGGAAGAAATTATCAGTAGGCTTCGAGGATTCTCGCCAGAGAGGACATACTGCAAAATAGATGCTGCCGTTAGTTACGAGCTCTCATCCCGAGAACTAGATGTGTAATCCTTCCACAACTGTATAATTAGCTGCTACTTCATAGCCGTCTAGTTTATAGTCTCTCACCCCGAAAAAAGATATAGTTAACATCATCCTGTGCATAAATTGTCCTACAGACTCTCATCCAAAGATGAAGTATATTTCGCTATCCAGCTTGTATCCGAGTAACTTTATTTACAGCTTAGAAGTGGAATACTTAAAATAAGTATATGCCTTTAAAGGTGTATGTTAATCTTTGCAGTGTGTTGTGCTCGTGCTTGTGCGTTTGTAATTAAAGTGGTGCGTTTTTTTAATATGTATTTTTGTAATTTGACCGCATCCAAAGCTTCACAAACAACTAATGATTTCTACTACAGCGTTATATTTGCTAATAGAAGCAATTTTAATAAATTTAGAGTTAATAAAAGTATAGTTTGAATAAAATTGGAAAAAAAAAACAAACAAACTTTAAAAAGAGAAAATAATCTGTGCGTTAAACATGGCTATGGAGGAGTTATGGTTCTTATCCGAAAGATCCTAATCGTTCTTATCCGAAGACGAAAAGTACCTTAATACTTTCATCACGTATTTTAAAACCAATTTATTTTAAATAATTAAAACAAAATGTAAATAAAATTTAAAAAAAAATATATGTTCAGACTAAGTTGTTTCAAAGCAATAAATTTTCAAAATTTCATTTAATACCTTTTTTTTTATTTCATAATTTGCATATGTCACATGTATATGCAAATAATTTTGTTAAGCACTGTAAATAATTTAAAAATACAATTAAATAACAATAAAAAATAGTTTTTACTTTATTAAAAAATAATTAATACGAATAAACTTCTAAAATTTATAATTTTTAATCTTTAGTTTTATTTATATACAGAAAACATCATATAATTAATCTTTATCTTAAAGATTAAAATTTATAATTTTTAATCTTTAGTTTTATTTATATATAGAAAACATTATATCAAATAATTTGTTGAATTATTTGGAAATGATAATGCAATACCACACTAATAATAATGTTTACTAATGTGGTACAGTAGTCTTAAAATTCCTGATACTATATTTGGCGTAGGTCACTTGTTGAAAATTATAAGCCAAGTTGTCAACAATTAACACATGCACACAAGTTTCAATTTTGCCTAGTTCACTCATTAAAAATTATAAGCCAAGTTGTTAACAATTTAAACATGCATACAAGTTTAAATTTGGCGTAATTCAATTGTTAAAAATTATAAGCCAAGTTGTCAACAATTAAAGTATACATACAAATTTAAATTTTGCGTAGCTCACTCGTTAAAAGTTATAAGCTAGGTTGTCAACAATTAACACATAAACACAATTTCAAATTCATCGTGCTATTAAAAATTATTTTTCTGCCAATTTATTTAAATATCGTCGTTTTAAGATTAATGCAAGTTGAATTGCTGATGTTATACAAATTAAAAAATCCATTGAAAACGATACATTAATAATTTATTAGCGTTACATCTTTTAATTGAAAATTGCCTAGTAAGAATATAATCTATAGCTAAGTTTTATACAATTTTTTTAAAATTAGAAAATGACATTTTGTTTTTTGTTTGTATTGGAAACAGTAACATTAAAAAAAAAAGAAATATAATGAAATGTTTTGTAATAATAAATATAATGGTATGATATATAATGATATGTTTCATAAAATAATTTAATGAATTTCTCATAATTTTTAGTTTCTTATTTCTTATAAACGAATAGAAATCGCAATCTTATGTGTTGTTGAAATAACGGAAGTATTTTCGATGCATTTCAAGGTCAAGTTCAATATTGGAAGAGCATTGCAGCATCCCCATGTTTCAAGGTGAAACCATGCTTTAAAAAAAATGACCTATTTTTTGGAACGACCTTGCTTTTGAAAAACTTCTTCCTGAATTTACCCCTTTCTAAAAAAAAAAAATTTTTTTCTGTCTAAAGGGGAATATCTGTAGGAAATGAACAAAGAGCAGTTGTCACATGTATGTTAACCGGAAAATCAATGTGAAACCGCTCGAATTTTACGTAAAAATGATTTTGAAAGCAATTTTAGTTAATATTTTTTTAAGCTGAATAATCCAGTTCAGGCAATTTGAAACCTGATTTTGGTTAATACATTTTTAGAAAAATCGGTATATTGTAGTAAAATATTATTTTACTTATTAATCCTATTGAAAATAAATTACTTTTGTAATTTTGAATTGCAAATTGAGAATATATTAGTTACAATTGACAAAAGGTTACTTGAAATTTTTTTAAATAATCAGCATAATTTGATATCAAGATTTAATGCAATAAAAATTTTGAAATTTTTTTTTTTATATTTCAGAGATTTATTTTAATTTTCAAAAATATGAAAATTTTGATACATGTATATTTTTTCACACTATTCTAAATTCTGATATATATTAATATATTAAAATTTAGCCGAACGAGACTTGTTTTAATTTTAAATTAAGTCTCGTTTAAGATCGTAATTAAATAATGAATTTATTTCGATTAAGTAAAAATTAATTATTTATAATGAATTTTATTAAAACAAAAAAAGTTTCTTAAATAATAAATAAATGTGAAAACATTAATATTTTTTAAAATTTACCTATTTGTAAAATTGTTAAAACCATCAAAAATGATTAAAAATCATGTATTCTTGGGGAAAATGAAATCCCAACATCAAGAAGAAATTAGTTTAGAGGAATGAAATTTAGGCAAAGCATTTTTGTAGATAGCGTATTTTTTTATTAAAGTTTTAAGGTCAAAGGTTAAAATATAAGCGAGAAGAGCCATTTCAAATTTGAAATAGTGTTACAGTAATAATTAGTGTAGTCTCAAAGATTTCGAATGCAAGCATGCAAACAGTATTGTATCATGATAGCATTGTAGTAAGGTACCTGTACGACACAGTGTCGTATAGATACCGCATATCATTTTGTGGGATGGAGATCTATATCTAGTCAGCTTTCACTTAGTCAAAATCAGCAAAGGCCCATGCCGGTGTAATAGGGCTACGAGAAGGTTTACTTTTGCCACGATATTTTAGAAAGGCTTAGCAGGGATGTATCTACTGTTCATGATTGTTCATAGCTCTGATCATGAGAAGGTATTGTCTCACAAAGACCAGAGTCCAGCCGCTCGGGCCCTTACTTAGGGGCGACTATCATATTCGCTGTGTCACTTTGGTGACAACAGAAATTTAAATTTCTGTTGGCACTCGATGTCTTGAGGAATAGCCAGACGAATGTGCACATATCTTATAGTATAGTGGTCATGTCCCCATCTGAGACTTCAGTGGTGTCAAGCTAGAACTCATTGGAGGACGGATTGGAGATTTGTTTTGTTCAGACAACAGTTTTTATCTTTGTGCAAATGATGATCGTATGATGATTAAAAAACTGAAAGGTGATCGCTTTTAGCCAATCTGTCTGAGTTCTAGACATACTGGATCTACATCAGGAGGTTTGTTCTTGTTCAGTTGTTGGAGATTTGTTTCTACAGTTGGAGATTTGTTCTGTTCTGAACAACAGTTTTTATCTTTGTGCCAGTGATGACCGTATGTTAATTAAAAAACTGAAAGGTGATCACTCAGAGCCAATCTGTCTGTGTCGTAGATATACTGGATCTACACCAGGAGGTATATGGTCTGGGGAGTAATTACCTATGACATCAAGTACATGGTTGTACCATGCACCGTGACAGAAAATTTATACGTCAGACCAGTGATTGAACTGGTTGTACTGCCATTATTCAGGGGACATTTTGTAACAAGATAACGCTTGTCCCATACCCCTGCTGTCACCCAGCGTCTCAACCTCTTGCCTTGACTAGATCTTTTCCAATCGAACACGTATGGGACATTATAAGGCGACAAATCCAGTGTCACCTACAAGTATCTGGGACCGTTGCTGATTTGCTTACGAAGTGCAACAGACATGGAATTCCATTCCGCAAAATGACATACTGCACCTGTACAGTATGCCACTACCTGTACAGTGACAATGCATGCGTGTTTACATGCTTTCCATCAGCGTATACTCGCATAAAATATTGATCCTCACTTAACGCAAAATAATTTAATATTTTTCAGCTAGTATTTAACATACAATCAAGTTAAAGTTATTTTTAATTACTTTAATTACTGTAAACTCTTAAATAAACTTAACGTGTCAAAAGAAAGTTTCAGTAAGAAAATCCAAAAACATCTATAAGGTATTTTCATGGGCAGAAATATATCTTATATGTAGCAATATAATATAGTAAACGTCGCCTGTCAAATAAGTCTTTGTGTCAAATAATATGTTCAAAATGCTGGGCATACGGAATTTTCATAATCTTTTTGCAAAGATTGCCTGTCATATATTTATGTTGCAATATTTTCATTTCATGGTAGGTAAATATTGGTATCATTTTTAATTTTTTATCAATATATGTTGCATGCAATTCAATCAAAGAAGCTGGCAATTGCCGTGCAGAACCAGTAGCAGACCTTAAATATCCTGAAAACTATATATGTATATATATATATATATATATATATATATATATACATTAAAAATTTTCATTTAAATATATACATTAAAAAATAATTTAACTTCTAACTTTCTTTCTAAACACCCACACACACAAATTTCTAATTCGAGTCCCGGCTGTGTCATAGATGTTTATAGTGGTTCGGAATCCACTTTAAACCGTAGCTCTTGGTCTGACAAGATTATAGAGCTTTATGCATAGGGCTGACACCCCTACCCCGTATTAAGAAACACATCTCTTTTCTCGAAATCTGCCTATAGGCATACAGCCTTGGCTCACCTATAGGCATACAGTATTGGGGCTGTTGCTCCAATGAAGAAAAGAATTAACACTATTGTTTTATAATAGAAAAAAAGTACAGCCATTTTTTGGGGAAAAATTCCAAATTATTTTTCAGAAAAACTGATAAACATTATTCATAGAATAATTATTTTTATGATTTTCAACAGAAAGTACTATATTTTTAAATTTAAATTATTTGATTTAATATTTATTCTTAACATTTAAAATTAACATTATTATTTATTATTAACATTTAAAATAATATTACTTCTAAGTTTCTTTCTAAACACCCACACACACAAAGGTTTCTAATGATAGTCCCTGCGGTGTCATGGATATTTGTAGTGGTTTGGAATCCACTTTAAATCGTATGTCTTAGTCTAACGGGACTATAGTAGAGCCTTAGGCATAGGGCGGCAATCCTACCCCGTAAAAAAGAAACATCTCTTGTCTCGAAATCTGCCAGTAGGCAGACGGCCTTGACTCACCATGGTGCTGTTGCGCCAATGAAGAAGAAGATAGTCATAATTTGTTAAAGAGTTAAGTTTTGAAAAATTTTAGAATTTTACCAACATTAAATGAATAGCAAAAAGAAAAATTGCGATTCGTTGCTGAGGAAAGAAAATTAAATGAAAGACAGTCAAATAAATTAATATCAATAATTGACAGGCAATAAGAAAATTTCTAGTTATAAATTAGTTGATGAAAGTCTAAACATGTATAATTAAAGAGATTTTCAGATTCATGAAATCATAACTTCATGAATTTTTAGAAACCTCCATATTTATACATACAAAGCAACCTGTTGCCCAATTAGCTAGCGCTCTGGCTTTTGGTACCATAGGTTTCAGATTGTGGCATGGGTGTTTGTTAGTGGTTCGGAATTCATTTTAAATTATAGGTCCCGGTCTAATTAGCCCAAAGTGCTTAGAAAATGACCATAGAGTGACAAATCAAACCTTAATTATATAGTAGATTCATGTAAAGTTTCAAATGAATTATTTTTAAACAAATGGATTTATTAACTTCTACTCTCATATTTTTAACAAATGGTTGATTTGATTTTTGTAATCATTTTATCCAACTACCATTTTTAACATTTTTGAATATTTAATCATTCTTTTTTTTACATGAAGTTCATATTTATTGATATAGGAAGCATTTGAAATATAATTCTTTATAATTCATTCGTGTATATGAAAAGGGAGGCTGGAAAAATAGTCTTTTTTTTTTTTTTTCACACAAAGGGGAAAAAATGTTGCTTGCATTTCCTTTGGAAATAGTTACCCCAAGGGTAACAATAATTCATGGGGTTTTTTCCCTTCCATCCGTTGGCCCAAGGTCTGGCTCGTGTGGCACGTGCCCACCCCTAGGGGGACCCCTTATTTTTTTCCCTGTAATCAACCAGCTCTATCTATCAATACATGCACAAAATAAAGTGAGGTTTATTTGGGGTGCTGTAGTTGAAGGGTAAAAGGATATAAAAAGTTCCTGGATTTGGGTTGACCTTGAAACAGTTTGGATTCGATGGTTGGTGCATGGCGCGTGTCTGTTAATCCTCAAATGTACCTCACGCTGACTAGAAACGCACGTGGGGGAGGGTGGGGGATACATTTTACTAAACATTGCATTTGGTCTTTCTGAATTTTACAGATAGCACGTTCTATGTTACAGTTAGACTAACTGCAAAATTTTTGTTTCGTGAAATATGTTTTTAGAAAATTAATCTGGCTATCAGATTGTGGATTTGTATAATATTTATTTAATATTTGTTTTGTAAAAATAACTAAATTAATTAAAAAAGATTATTTAGAATATGTAATGAAGCAATTAATGTGTGCATTATATTCTGAGGAAAATGTCGGTTGCTAATATATCGATAGTTATGGAAACGGATGTATCTGATCAAAACTGACAAATGCAAGTTAAATTTGGTTTTTGTGCCTATAAATGAATATGGCTTGGCCTAGATTTAAAAATGTAAGTACTTTAATTTTTTTCAGTTTTTCTTCCTAAATGCAATTTGTTTTGTTTCCTTTTTTAATCTAATATTTTAGTGGATCTTTAACTTTAGTAATAGAATAAGTGATTTATTATAAATTGTTATTTTGTTGTTTATGTGCTCATTTAATTTTTAATCAATTAAAAAAATTTTTAATTAAAATTATAATAATGAAACTGCAGTTGATCTAAATGTTTGAAAATAGCACAAAATCATTTTTATTTGATTAGTTGTTATTTTGTTCATTTCATTAGTGTCTATTCCCACTTGCAAGGAAATAATGTATTGGAAAATCTTCTACAAAAATAAATGTAAGGAATAATTAATAATGTAATTAATAATTATCCTGTAATTCGTCAGGGACAAAAGTTCAAAATTTTTTTAATCTACTATATTTTAAAAATACATCAATATTCTATAAGGCAATTATGAAATCATCAAAAGCCCTTACATAGAATACCTTAATAAATTATATACTTTTTTTTCACCATCAGAAAACCTTATACATATATTTTCCCTAAAACAGTATAATTTAAGACGATTCCAAAAAGTTGGCAGGTATGTTAGTTCAGCACAGATTTTTATTAAGATATTCGAAAAACTAATTAATGACATTCTTCATGATAGTTTGTTATGCACAGGTTCTTTCAGTAAAAGCAACTTTGAATTAAATGAGCACAGTTATTTATATTTGTATCCAGTTATTACGCTTTTATCACAGTTATTATTTGTTTGTATCCTGTTATTTGGTTTTTATCCCAGTTATGAAATTCAATTTTATAGTTATTACTTGTATTTATTTACAACATAATAGTAGAATTATACTTGAAAATCATATTAGTCAGTTATAAAATATGTTGTTTCGTATTTCTGTAAGCATATTAATAAACATTTTATTAAATATTTCATACAAAGTTGAGTTTTTACTACATGTTGTATATAGTAAATTATGATGATATATTTAACACAAATTATAAAATATCTATTAGTTCTTTTAAATATTGGTTCATCATGTTATCAGTTCTTTAAATGGAATATTTACGCATTAGTGTATTAAACATACGATTGTTTATAAAATTAAATAATAAATAAGTATGGAATATCGATATTGTAATGCGAAATTTTATTATAAACACATAACAGTTTGTGTTATAATTTTTTTTCCTATAGCAAATTGAAAATCATATTAATCAGCTATAATTAAATTATAGCTGATTAATACGATTTTCAGCTAAAATTTGATAAAAATAAATATTAGATTAATAAACGAAAGGAATTTAAAAAAAATATAAAAGAATAAAAAAACAAAATATGTGTAGGTTAGATATTTGTTTTTATTTTTATTTTTTGTGAATTCATGTTAGTGAATTATTAGTAAGCTTACCTGCTGAAACTGAATTTTATTTTAACTTCTTCTCCATATGGAATATTAAAAAAAAAAAAACATCCATGCGAAATTAATTAGTTATCTTAAACAGTTGAATTCAAGCGTCTACTTTGTAAAAATTAAAAAAAAAAAAAAAAAAAAGAACTTAACAAGCCAGGAAAAGAAGAAATAGTTCTACCATGCAAAATAAATACACTTCAGCTTTGGAGTTTTCTCACTATGTTCTGTTTATTTTATTTTTCAGCTAACGAGTAGTATCGGTCATTAATTACAAATCTAAGTACGAAAAAGAAATGAACTGAAAACAAAACTTAAAAAAAAAAAAAAAAAAAACCCTCCTACAGTGAGATAAAAAAAAATTAAGAAAAGAAAAAAAAATTTTTTTTTCCTTTTTTTCACAATGGTATTATTCTGTTTAAAATATCATGAATTGTGAAACTTTAGGTAGCAGTTAAAGAAAAAAAAAAAAAAATTTTTTTTCTTTTACCTTCTTTCATCAACAGATAAGAATTTGATAACAACAAAAGTTAGAGAAAAACAGAAAATAACTTTTATTTTTAGATCATTAATTCTTAGATTTTTTTGAAGCACGAAAAATTTTTTTTTTTTTTTAATTTAAGAGAAATTTTTAAAGTATGTAAACAATTAATCAACCGAAATTAATTTGACTAAAGATATTTTAATATTAAACGAAAAAACTCTTGTCTATACCTAAATGCATTTTTACATCGTTGTCGAGAAGACTGAATACTGAATTCTGTAAACAATATATATAGATAACTCCCATAACAGCTTTATACTACTGTGAACAAAAAATAAGACCAATTATTTTTTTTTCATAAACTCTTTATTTATTCTTCTAAATTTATTTCACCGCCTTCAAAGTAATTCCCTCGGACACAATGCACTTATGGCAATTTTTTTCCAATTCTCAATGCATGCCAGAAAGTCATCGGCAGGGATGCCCTTCAAAGCGCGCGGCGATTCACGTTGAATCTCGACTCAAAACGATGTCCCTGAAGTGGTCTTTTGAGTTTAGGTAATAGCCAGAAGTCGCACGGTGTGAATACGTGGTTATGGAATGATATGGGTTTCATTTTTTGGCGAAAAGTCACGAAGAATCAATGCAGTGTAAGCTGGCGCATTGAGTGTTTTCGGTACCAATCGAGATTTGACGTTTCAGGCCCAAACTGGAATTGACCTATCCTTTTGAACTTCCAATATCATCAGCAAGGTCTCTAATTGTAAATCGACGGTTTGCAAGCACCAAATCTTTAATTTTTTAACGTGAGCTTCCTCGGTTGAGGTTGATGGTCGACCAAGGGATCTTCGTCTTCAATGCGTTTTCTGCCTTCTTTAAACTGTTTATACTACTTGTAAACATTTATTTTCGATATAGGAATGCTCACCGAATGCCTTCTGCACCATTCCATACGTTTCCGCAAGCAAAATTTAATGCAAGTTCTTTGCTCAATTAATTCAGGCATTTCAAAAATCGCCGGAATCAGTTTCAGCGTCTCACAAAGCCAAGCGTAATTAAAACACTAGTGAATATTTTGACGTCAAATTTCACACAGATATCAAGGACAGTGCCAGCAACCTAAGAAAGAAAAAAAGAAATTGAAATTGCATAAGGCCCGGAATTTTAAATTGAAATTTGGGCTTACTTTTGGACACAGTAGTATGCTAACTACCTTATTTCAAAGGAAAAGCGATAAATGAAAAAAAGGACCAAGCAATACCTATTTAGTTAATATTATAACGTAATCAAAATATTATAAAATCTTTCAGTTATAAATGAATTAATAAAAGGATAAAATAAAATGAAAAAAAACGAAAGTGTGTTTCACTGAACTTGTATCGTATTTACATTTTTGCAGCAAGATTTCACTTCGATATTATTTTTTTCGGAATGATAAATTGTTCTACAGTTTTTTTAAATACTTTTACTTATAGCCTAATTGGAAATACAATAGTGTATTAATCTGAATTAAATTCAAGATAAAGTAAAGTAATATACAAATATACGGTACTACGTTATCAGAGTAGATCAACACAGTAACACGACACATCTGAACGCATATAAGTTAACACCTAGATTTAAGACAGTTATTTGAAAAAGTAGGAAGTTATTTTTTTGTTTCGTTAATTTTTTTTTCATTTTTATACGATTTAAAAATCGTAAAATTTAAATCGTAGAATGATTTAAAAAATCGTAATCGTAAGATCAATTATAAAATATAAACTGCGTTGAACTTTTTGTGCTAGAATAAACTAATTTAAAAAACGAAACGAAAATAGTGAAAAAATTAATTCAAGATGAATTTTTGAATGCTATTTTGTGCTTTATCTTCCTGTTTATATGCAGGAGTTAAATTATTACATATAAATAGTTAAACTCTTAAAACGCGTTTCTGCATACCTAGGAAAAAGTAGAAATTTTTAAAAAAAATATTTGGTAATAGTTCTTTTTTTTCTTTCTTTGTAGGGGGAGGGGTAACATCCTTCTACGTGTATTATAACCGTATCCGTGTTATAGAGAGTTCGCGTTAAATAACATTGCTCATTTTCCGTGCTATTTAATAACAACCACAGTTACTTCGAACATAAAATTTTAAAATGGAATATATTTGGATAATCCCATAAAATATGCAGTGCATTTTTGAAACAACCATTTGTTGAGATCTCATATCTTGATAATCAATAGAGTGGACGCTCTAGGTTTTTTTTCTCTCATTAATTAAATAAATAATAAGTTAGATAAAGACCCTATATTCCGGTTTAGTACATTTTTTATCATTAAGTTCTTATCATTTAGTTGTCCATAAATTAGATATTGAATAAAATATTTTTTTTAATATTTAAATGTTTCCTTTTTTATACAGCTAGAAATAAATCGTAATCCATTTTTGACCTTTCATCAAAATTCGAAAATATTAAAAAAAAAAAAATATCTATCATATGAACTTTTTAAAGTAAAATTCACATATGATGATGCTCGATCATTGCTTATGTACTGTAAAAATGTTCTAGCTTAATAAATAGAATTTAAAAAAAATGTATTAAATAAAAAAAAAAATGTCTTGGTGGTAAAATGTTTTTTGACGGTTGCCTGTTTAGATTTTTTTAAACTCGAAAAATATCTCTCTAGAAAATTAAAACTTAAAACCACTTTTTTAAAAAAAGTTAATGTTTTCTGAAATGTGTGGTTACCTGAAATCAAAAGTAAAGTAAAACCCTTTTTTTAAATTTTAAATAAAATGGATTTTCCATACATGCACATTGTACTAAGAAAAAAAAATACTAATATTGTTATGCAAACATTAATATCACATAAATTTACAAAACTATCAAATTCTGAACATGTTCTTGCTCCGAGGCTCAAAACCTTATGAGCCCGCCTCAAAAATTATGCCGTGTTCTTGTTTCTCAATGTTCTGTGATGCCTCTGAAAGTCTCACTTCACGCAATCTCATCAGAAACTGAGCTTCAGGTTCGAATCCTATCGGTGGAATAGATGTTTATTGGTGGTTCGGAATCCATGTTAAACTGTAGGTTCCGGTCTAATTAGCCCAAAGAGTGCACGAAATGACAGTAGAGCGACAGCCCAAACCATCGGAAACTGAGAAATTTTTTCTTTTTTTTTTTTTTTTTTAAGTTAGTAAATCATATTTAATTTTATTAATTAGTAAATTTTATAAATAATTTTATTTTACATTGTTTGCTTCAATTGTTTGTTATTTTTTGTGTGTGTATGTATAAATGATTTTTTTTAAATACATAGTATTAAACGTAATAAGTATATTTATAATATATTTCTTATATACATTGTTAATAACTAATATTATTTATTTCCTTTGTGATAGTAAAAATACCTTCAATTACTACTAAATTCCTCTCTACAGACCATTATAAAAAATTAATATCAAACTCTTATTCATAAATCAAAATTCATTCATTTCATTCCCGCAAATAAAACGAAGTATTTATAAGAATAAAAACAAAGTAACTAAAACGAAGTAATTAAAACGAAGTGGATAAACTAAGTATTTTTTTTAGTAACTAGTAATATTTATTACTTTTGTAATAGTAAAAATACCTTCAATTACTACTAAATTCCTCTCTGCAGACCATTATAAAAAAATTAATATCTACCTCTCATTCATAAATCAAACTTAAATGCACATTTTCATTTCCCTTTTAACCATAACTTAAACAATCAAACAAAAAAAAAAAAAAAAAAAAGCATTAAAATAGTTCTTTGTTACTCTTCGTTATGACACAATCGATTATATTATAACTTCTCGCAGTAATATCCGCCATAAGTTAATTCCCCTATTCTAACACGTGCCTTAAGCTCTCTTTGGAACGTTATTTTTTACTTTTTTTTTATTATTTCTCTTTTAGAACTCAATACATTTATTATTACTCCCTCTCGAAAAGCTGGACCATTCTCTTTATTTCAAAATAAAGCCTCTCCGACTCAAATACTGTCTGAAATCTTCTTTTCATAAAACCCGATTACGGGACTTTTCATTTTTATGGACTAAGGGAAAAAAGAACTCGCCATTTTTTTCTTCCATTCTTTCTCTCTTTACATACATATGCTCATACTTATGTTCAATTTTTTATTTATTTTTTTTTATTTAATGTTTGTTCCTTTTCGATGTGGCCAACCAACCACCCAACCAACTTAGCCCTTCATATATATATATATATATCGACATTTTTTTTTTTCTCGAACGTTCATTTCCTTCTTTTTTACCCCACGTCATTTAGGGTCATTAGAAAACGACGGCGGCAGAAAACAGTACAGCGATAGTGAAAGTGGGATAAAAAAACCAACTAAAAATCGGAAATAAGTTCTTAAGAACCTAAAGGATTTAGCTCGGGAGGTATGATTTCTCATTTCAAAGCCAGTGGAAAGATGCTTGAATCCTGAACGATTCTTAAATCATCCCTTAGGAAGGCAATGGGGGTGGGGGTGCTTTCATACCCCCTCCCCCCATCCTCAATCGCGTTTATGCATCGCATTTATTTTTATCCCCCAGCATTAGCTGCTCAGGAAACAGTTATGGCGGGAAAGATGTGGAAATTTTTAAAGCCTTTCACCAAACGATTACGGCAGAACAATTTTTTAATATTTTCACCGTTGCCACTTATAACGGAAGAAAGAAGAAGAAAGCATTAAAAATCACCGCTTTGTTTTTATTTTTGATATTCTATTATAGTTTAAAAGGATATATGAAAAGTCGTTTATTTTTTAACCTAAACATCTGTGGCGGTTCTTGCTGTTTTATTATTATTTTATTTTTTTTTTATTTTCCCTCCTAGCGGTGAGCGAAGAAAAAGCTTCCATATTTATTTTCTTTTAATGCGATTGATAACGCCTGAGTGAAGATTAGGAGTTAGGGAGAAGACATTATTCACTCACGTTTGAGTGTCATGCAAAAGCTTTTTTCCTTTAAATAATGTATGCGTAATAAATACTTTCCTACGAATAAATGCCCTCCTTTTTTTTTTTATATCATCTTTGTAATCCGAGTGCTTGAATAACTAACGAAAATAATAAAATAATTTTTTTTTGTTGTTGTTATTATTGCATATTTTCATATCGACTTTTCCGTTAAAAACGAATGGGCTTTTTATTCTTAATTTTTTTTTACGATTTTAAATGTTTGATTTCGCAGCAAACGAATGCTCAACTTTTAACAGCCACGATTAGTTGCTGTTTTTAAATGTAAATTATATGTTTAAAATTTTCCTTTTTTCTGATTGTTGTTTGTCTGATAATAAATTTAAATGATTGTATTGCTTAATGAGTATAACTGTAAAATGTTTTATAGTAATTGAAATTAACTGTTGAATTTATTTAAGTTTCATTGCTATGTTTCTGATATCATTCGAAATAATTATCTGTGCATCGAAAATGATTTTGGAATTATATTTGAATAATTTTGAAAACGTTTGATTTCGATTAAATAGAATGAAAACACTGTCGACGTTAATTTTCGGGGAAATTGGAGGCCCAATCCCTTTAATAAGGAGAGCAATTTTCATAAAATGATTTACATTAGGCATTTCGTAATAGGTGAGCCGCAAATTGCCATTTCTATTCAATTCATGAGATGTGAATAAATTTTTAAAGATTTAAATAGTTAAATAAATATTGTTAAATATAGAAAATATAAAAGTGTTTAGTTAAAAAAACTGTATAATTTATTGTTTTTTAATTATTTTTTTTTTTTTTTTCAAAAAACATTTTTGTAAGTTAGTGAAATTTTTATGAAAAAGCTTGGAAAATTACAATAATTTATAATATTTGATAGATTTATCATTAGGAATTTTTTTTTTTTGTCATGTTCTCAAATTCTGATCTAGTAATCATTAATGACATGCAAATTTTTGAAACAGAATGATCGCAATTTGAAAAATAAACATTGTTATTGATTACACCACTGATGTATATATATATATATATAATTTATTGATATTTATGGTTATCAGCTCTCTCCCATTCTTTTTTTTTTTTTTCAAGCTCTGTATGTGATCCAACCACTTTTAGTGTGTATTTTGAATTTTGAAACTTTGAAATGCTTTTGAAACTTCCACAGATAGTGGAAGTAGCTTTTCGCTTTTCTGTCATATCCTAGAGCTGGTCTCCAACTCTTTAAATATCTTAAACATTTTTAACAATAAATTATGTAAAAAGATTCGGGACTTTTCAGTTGCCTGACAAATCCAATTTGTTTATAACTATAACTTACAGTAGGTGCCGTACTGTTGTATATATAGATACAGAGAGTGAGAGAGAATGAAACACCGAAAATGTTTTAATTTACATTTTCAAAAATATTTTAAGATGCATCTTTTCTTTTATTTCTGGCCCAATAATCTTAAGTTAAGGTATTGAGCAAATTTGCAAGTAGATCATCAGCTTTGACCATGTGAACAAATGACATGAGGGGAATAAATATCTGATACACTAGAAGATTTCACATTTCTGAAACTTTCAGTTTATTACATATTTACACAAATTTAACAAACAATAAAATTTTGTATATCCTTTTTAAATAGTTCATCATCTAAAAATAGTGGTTTTTTTCTTTACAATTCTTTAAGTATTACAATAAAAAGATTTGCAGGAATCACTACTATAGTGGTGTTTGATTTTTTTTTTCATAAAGATGTAAATAATTATTTAGTTTTAATTTGCAAATAGTTTTTAATTTATTTTCATATCAATTTGCTTATTTGTCGTTTTTTTTGTAAAAAATGTTTTTATTTTATATTTCAATTATACATCGTAACGAGGTGAAATTAAAATATCATCAACCTTGACATTGGCGATAAATTTTCCGATTTTTACACGAAAGTTTTATTTTAATACAATATGTAGATTTTTCTAGTGAATTTTAAGACCAACAAGTTTTATTTATTGATTTAAAATAAATAAAGCTTGTTGGAAAAATTTCCTAATTACTTTCCATCCATTGAAAGTTTTCTTAAATACTTTCATAAGTTCCGTCAACTAACAAATAAAAAAAAAAAATAAAAGCAATAATAATAAAAATAAATTCATTAAAAATCCTGCGTAGTTTAAAAAAAAATCAAAACCGGTTTAATACCGAATTAAAAAAATTTTCTACGAAATAACTTGCAAGTCTACGATGGTAATCACATAATTCTAATAAAACATGAATTATATTAAATTAGTTTTTACAATGACATCAGGTACGACTGAGCATTATTGTCTATATTCATTAAAAAACATTAAATTAATATCAAATCAGAAATATTTTTACACATTACTAGTTTGTTACTGGTCGTCTTTAATTAGAATTATTAAAATATGATTACATCAAAGCTTTCTTAAAGTATAAAGAAAAACAAATTTCATCAAAAGCTGTAGGACACAGTTATTTATGAATCTTTAAAATTTGGATTTTTTTTTTTCATAATCTTTAATGATTGAAATTGCTTTTTGATTAAAAAATAATAATTTTCTCTAGTTTCTCATTAAATCTGCATAAAAGCGGAAAGCAACGTTAAAATTAAATAATTAGAAAAATTACAAATAAAAGATCGTGGAAAATGCAGTAAATAATTGGATTTTTAATTATGAGCTAATTATAAACTCGTTCGTAAAAAATCAATCATCTTTTCGGGCAGAAATTATTTGTTTTGAAAAAAAAAGGAAATAGATGACTTACATTCACTTTGAGTAATTAGCAATAAAATAAAATAAACAGAAACGGATTATTTCTCAAAAAAAAAAAGTTCTTTTTTTTATATGTATTTACTATGGTTCACTAATTTAAAATGTTTTCTCTTCATAAAATCCAATCAACTTTTAGAGAAAAAAAATTAGTTTTCGAAAAATTTACTTCTATGAGCGCAATAAATGTACCATAAAAAAAAAAAAGAGGACATTAAAAATCTTCTGAAAATTTACATGGGGATTATTTTTTACGCTAATTAGGAACATATATTTTTTACTTCTTTTATAATTTATTCATACTTAATCAAAACAATTTCAAATTAATATGAAAATATTTTTTTCGCTTGCATTCCAAAATATGATCTCTTTTTCTTATTTTCAATTTAAAATAATTGAAATTAATATTCTCATGAATTTATTTTACTATTTCGTAAACAATAGCAATCTCAATGAGTTTTCTTTGAAATAACTTTTGGTAATTAATGAAAAAGTATTTGTTTACCAACTTCTTCATTTGTTTTTCACAAAAGAGTTTTTTTTTAAAGTAATAGATCTTTTGATTTTGTTAATTGAAGTCGAAGTTCTTATTTGATATTAATTACATTAGTAATTATTTGCGATCATGGAGGATTGTCCAAAACAGACGACTGCGCAAAATAACCATTAATTAAAATTTAGATTCCCAATTTTGTTTCTTAATAATTCATCAACATTTAAGTTGCTTTTTAATTATAACTGTCCCATTGAATTGCTACTCATTATGCTATTTAGCTTATAAAAGATTTAAATATAGTATCGAAACATGATTTTAATTACTGGAACGTATAATTAAAAATGTATCAAAAGAGAAAAAAAAATTGATAAAACTAGTATCAATTATTAAAAAATATTAAAAATCTCTTTGTATTCAAAATTTGATGTGTCGGAAACACCAAAATTGATGAAAGATGTTTTTCAGATATGAAATAATTCCAATAATTCTATACTTTGCATTACTTGAATTGCTTTCTTTTTGTTATTGAATTCGTAATTTTGTTTTTCTATGTCTTAAATTAAAAATGATTACTTTTCTACGAAGATAGCTCGTAAAATGTATAGTCAGTTAACAATTGAAATTAAAACCTTATTTTATTAATTATTTTTTAATTAACCATCGACTGTTACTAAAACGACAGACATAAATTACGTAGTTTCCAAATGAATAACATTAAAACTGATTATCGTAAATTAATAAATGAATATAAAAATGTGGTGAAAACTTATGAATAATTTCAGGGCCAAAGAAATTCTGATGAATAGATTTTTAGATAAAAAAAGGAATTTGATGTTTCTGTTTTAATATCTTTTAATAATTTTCATAAAATCTATGTAGAATGAAAAATGAAAAGCATTTTTGTCAATGTAATTTTTTACAAAATTATAGTTTTTTTATTAATCCTTTTCTGTCAAATTATTCACATTATTTAATTATTCAATTATTCAAAATATGAAATTATTCAATTATTCAAAAATATCAAATTATTCATTAAATTATTCAACTATTCAAAATATCAAATTATACACATTACATTATTCAACTATTCACATTATCAAATTATGCACATTATTCAATTATTCACATTATCAACTTATTCCCATTATTCAATTATTCACATTAAATTATTCAATTATTCAAAATAACAAATTATTCCCATCATTCAATTATTCACAATAATCAATTATTCAATAATTCAATTATTCACATTATTTGAAATTTGTTGAATTGTGATAAAGGAATTGAATTCATTTTCCTAAGCATGCATTAAAAAAAAAAAAAGGTCTGTAGTCCGAATAACAATTCTAAATTATAATTATTCATGATTATTATTCATTCTGTACGGGGAAAAAAAAAAAACAACAACTTGTTTTTTAAATTAAAAAAAAAAAAAAATTATAAGTAAAATTTTTCATTACTTAATAACATATTGTACAATTGTAAAAACAGAATCTACAAAACATGCTATTATCGGTTTTTAAAACAACAGCATCTCGCTGTGCAACATTAAATCCTGCACCATTTAAAACAATAGGCACCTGCGAAATAAATTGCCTCTTTAAAAATTATCTCCCCAATAATTAAAAACCAACGACCCCAAGAAAACTCGCCAGACTTGCGAAATCCCATAAGCACGCTTGCATCCAGGAAGTATTTGCAAAGAGAAAATTATTCGCAATTTAGGGAATGAATAAACCTCCCAACAAGACCCTGAAGGCATATTAAAAATGCAACGTACATCTTCCCGTTCGGTCGGGTGAGGGCGGTAAATATATTTTTGGTGGCATTTTAATTGCCTCTGTGAGCATAAACACTAACTCAAACTACTAATCTTAATCTCGGTAGAATGGTACCATAAAGAATGCCATTCCATTGCGGGATCATTGAAAAACGCACCGTGGTTATCTGTAGGTACTTTGTGAAGGAGATTATTAAATGAATCAATGCTAAATGAAGGATTATTTAGTTATCTTGAATTTTTACAAACAGTATAGGAATTGTAATTTTGAAGTATTGATTTGCATCTATGATTTACAGGAATTTTATATGATTTATGATTTACATGATTATTTACATAAATATCATTTACATGATAAATGATAGTATTCTAAAATCATGAATAATTGATTAGAATACATGATTTACATGATATTTTAGAATTGATTATCTGTAGATACTTTTTAGGATACATGATAGAATACATTTAGAATACTTGATAGTATTCTAAAATCATTAATACATGATTTACATAATATTTAGAATTTATCTGTAGGTACTTCGTGAAGGAGATTATTGGTATAGATTATTAAATGAATCAATGCTAAATGAAGGATTCTTTAGTTATCTTGAAATTTTACAAACTATATACGAATTGTAATTTTTGAAATATTGATTTGCATTTATGAAAGACTTACATGATATTTTAGAATTGAGTATCTGTAGGTACTTTGTGAAAGAGATTATCGACATAATATTATTAAATGAATCAATGCTAAAAGAAGGATTCTGTAGTTATCTTAATTTTTACAAACTGCATGGAATTATAATTTTGAAATATTGATTGGCTTCTATGAAAGACTTACATGATATTTTAGATTTGATTATCTGTACTTTGTGGAGTATTGACATAGATTATTAAATGAATCAATGCTGAAGGAAGGATTATTTAGTTATGTTTAATTTATATTTATTATTTATGTTGTATTACGCATTATTATTTATGTTGAACAAACTGTATGGAATTTTAATTTATAAAATATTGATTTGCATCTACGAAAGGCTTACATGATATTTCAAATTGGTTATACGTCAATTCTAAAATTAAACAATCAATTCTGAAATTAACCAATCAATTCTAAAATTAACCTTTCAATTCTAAACTCAAACTACTAATCTTAATCTCGGTAGCATGGTACCATAAAGAATGCCATTCCATTGCGGGCTTGTGGGCTCATTGAAAAGTACTGTGATTTATCTGTAGGTATTTTGTGAAGAAGGTGATTATCCACATAGATTATTAAATGAATCAGTGCAAATGAAGGATTTTTAGTTTTTTGAATTTTTACAAACTGCATGGAATTTTAATTTTTAAGATATATATATTAGTCTCTATGAAAAGCTTAACATGGAAAAGGATTAACATCAATTCTAAAATTAAACAATCAATTCTAAACTGAAACAAATAATCTTAATCTCGGTAGAATGGTACCATAAAAAGAGTGTCTTTCCATTGCGGTTTGGTGGGCTTATTGAAAAACGCATTGTAGTTATCTGTTGGTACTTTAGAAGGAGATTATTGCCATAGATTTTTAAATGAATCAATGCTAAATGAAGGATTATTTAGGTATCTTGATTTTATATTTATTATTTATGTTGTATTATGCATTATTATTTATGCTGAATAAACTCTGAAAATTTATGAATTTGGATTTTGAGTACGATTTTTTAAGCATCAAAAAATTAATTGATAAATGTAATAACATTATACGATATTAAAAACTACAAAGAATCGGAATTACATAAAATATTATTAATTTTTTTAAAATAGAATTTCTGTTTGATATTATGAAAGAATTTAAAACGGAACAAAATATAACCAAGTAAAACATATATATCTATATTATAACCTCTAGATATTACCTTGTCTGTATTACTATCGGTATGAATATGTGCAACTATTTTGATGGTATTTTGGGGGTACATCATACATGACAAGTGTGACACCATTATTGTCATTCTACAGTATGAAATCAAAATTAATGATAGTGTCTCATCAATGTAGCTGCATTTATATAATATATAATACAAAAAAATTTTGAAGAATCGCAAAAATGGTTAATAATAATGAACATTTTAGGATCTGTAAAACTTATAGATAATAGAAACATATCTTTCAGAATTGAATCATTTCATCTGCGTTTTTGTTTTTACAGAAGTGTGAACTAATTACTTTTCCATTTTATTCATTCACAACTTTTCGCTAATTATTATAAATTTTTATTAAAATATATAAAAAGATACATAATTAACAACTTAACTTCAACAATCATACATAAGTGACATCAATAAAGAAAAAAAAGAACAAAGTTAGAGTTTCCAACAGAAATTGTGCATTATTCACTCTATCGTTTGACATATATTTTTCATATTGATGAAATATATATATATATATTTCATCAATATGAAAAATATTTATAGTCAAAAGAAATATATATATATATATTTCTCAATATGAAAAATATATGTCAAAACGTGAATATATATGATTGCTTTATTATGGATTAGACAATGAAATAAAGGACGGAAAAAATGGAAATTGATAACATAATTTAGCTTGTCTAAAAGCAACTGTGATTGAATTTTCTTTCAAGACTGTTAGATTATCATTTTTGTACTTACGCATATGGCTTAGTCAATTGATTGACTATTAAATGTGTTTATGAATTGTGTTCACTAACACCTGCAAATAAATAATAATTTATCAATATATAAAGTCAAATATAAAAGTAAGAAATAATTCTTTTAAAATATATCTGAAACGAATAATTTAAGAACTCACTAAAGTTTTAATCGTTATAAATTTAAATAAAATCTTAATTTGTACATTCCTTCATTCAGTGAGAGATGGACTATCCGTATTTTATTCAGTAGACTATATGTTAAAACTTAAAAATTCTTGTGATGCATATAATTTTAGACGATATTTTTCTGAAAAAAAATTCCTGCCTCTCCTTGACATTTGGTCATTTATCCTGAATAAGAGACGAAATTCCATTGTGAGATCAAGTACGAGATTCTTATAAATGTTAAATTATGGGAGTTGTGGATCACAGAAAATAATAAATATATATTTTAACAATAAGAATCAAGATTAAACACTCATTTTTTCGTCACTATGAATGACAGGATGTAAGATCTATCGAATAACTAATTTGATTAACTACTCTTTGGAAGCTTAATTGCTTGCCCTATTTTATTAAATAAGACCAATAAAATACTTTTTTTAATTTTTATAAATCTTTTACATATTTATGTTTCCACGCCGATTTACAGGTTTTTCCAATGTGTCATAAATGAATTTTTTTTATTTTGGAGAATAAAAAAATCTCTTATCTATATTATGGATACAAAAACAGACTTTTATTAGTAAAAGTTATGTCGAAGCACAAATTGTCAGCGGATTTTACAAGATCGTTTTTATTTTTACTGTCCGCTAGTATAATTATCTGACGGTGGCAAATTATGGCTTTTAGCTTACAGTAGTAAGTGTGATTTTAGTCTTTACATCAATACCAGACAGAACAGTGTCAAAAAAATTTTTTAATATCTTATTAATAGACTGTGTATAAAAACAATATACAAGCTAAAAATTAAAAACCAGTGCTCGTTAAATTATTTTCTTCAATTGTTGCATAAAATGAAATTGATTTTAATTATCTTTTCTTTGTTACAATATAAATTGCTGTGAATTTAGCAATGCAGTTTGTTTTACAATAAAATAAATGCATTTAAAAAAAAAGGAATTTTGTGATACAAAATTATACAAGCTTGTTTTATTTTTTACCGCCCTTACTATGAATATAACTGATTGCTAGCAATTATGACTTTAGGCTTACAGTGTGATTTTTAATCTTTACATCAATACGAGGCAGAACAGTGTGAAAAATTTTAATATCTTATTACTAGACTGTGTATAAACAATATACAAGTTAAAAATTAAAAACCAGTTAAACTCATTTAATTATTTTCTTCAACTGTTGCATAACAAGAAATTGATTTTACCTCATAATTTTCTTTGTTACAATATAAATTTCTGTGAATTTAGCAATGTAGTTCGTTTACAATAAACAAGTAATATAAAAAATAATTTAAAGTCAATTTCCACTTTTTTTCACTATATATTGCAGAAAGTCCTTAAATTATTTACATTCATTTTTTTTTTTTAGGAAGGTTTTATCTGGCGCCATCTATTGGTAGAGATATATGCAACTTAAATCTAAAAAAAAACTAAAATTACTGAATTAAATTTAATTACTGAATGAATATTTGAAAAACTGTATTATCTTCCAGTGTCATCCACTACAAGTTCAAAAAAATGTATTTGAACTTGAGTGAATGAATAAAAAGTATTTTATTAAGGATTGAAAATTTGAACAAGATATATATATATAGGGAGAGTGTGAGCTAATAGAAACTGAAAAAGTGAATTTTGAGATAAAAAGTCAGTTTCGTTTTTGATTTTGTCTTCTTGTTTGCCGGTTTCAAACTATTTGCTGATTGAAATTTGTGATACATCCCATGAATTCTGTTACTCCCCTGAAGTGATATCGCGGGTTTGTGCATTTCGATATACGAAATATCTTCTTGATATAAGAAAGATAAACTTTTTAAAAACAATCAGACACCAGAAACACTTTTTTTTTTTTTTTTTTTTTTTTTTTTCAGATGATGTCTATGGCACTCTGGAGACATTCTCCTACTCCATGGTTTTGTTTTGAGAACTTCTACCTTAGGTGGTAGGTGAGGAATAATAGGGAAAATACCAATTAACTCTTTAATTATTTTACTCAATTGTTGCATAGAAAAATTGCCAAGAAATTGATTTTACTTCCTTTCTTTTTACAATGTAAATTACTGTGATTTTATGCAAGTAGGTTTGTTTTTACAATAAAAATAAATGCATCGAAAATGGAATTTTCTGATACAAAAAAAAGTCAATTTCGTTTTGATTTGTTTTTAGGGATAATAGGAAAATACCACGGTATTACTCCGTTTAAATATTTTTCTTCAATTGTTGTATAGAAAGAAAATTGTCAGGAAATTGATTTTAATTATATTTTTCCTTGTTACAATATAAATTACTGTGAATTTACAACGCAGTTTGTTTACAATAAAATAAATGCATTAAAAAAAAAAGAATTTTTGTGATACAAAAGTCAGTTTCATTTTGATTTTTGACTTCTTGTTTGTCGTTTCAAACTATTTGCTGATTGAAATTTGTGATACATCCCATGAATTCTGTTACTGCCTCGAAGTGATATCGCGGATTGTGCATTTCTGATATGAAATATCTTTCTGATAAGAAAGATAAACTTTTAATCAAACAATCAGACACCAGAAACACTTTTTGTTTTTTTTTTTTTTTTTGCAGATGATGTCTATGGCACTCTGGAGACATCTCCTATTCCACGGTTTCTGTTTTTTGGAGAACTTCTACCCCAGGTGGTAGGTGAGGGATAATAGGGAAAAACTCCATAGATCCCGGATTTTTATTGCCATGCTTTAGGGCAAGAGCATTTGTTCGTAATGTTTTATACGTAAGAAAAGATCTTTTTTTATTGCAAAAGGAGAGTGTAAAAAGATTGTGAAAATTTGCTGCTCAATGAATAGCAGGGAAAAAAAAGAGTGGGGAAATTCCCGATCACTTCAATATTTCTTAATTTTTTTTTTATTATTTGTTTAATGGGTACGACTGTGGCAAAAACAGCATGGGGCAATTGCAGGAAGGAAAAAATCCCTGATGAGCCCAATCAAAAATTGGGCCTACGGTTACTAAAAGTGTATTGCGATCTCGTATTTAGTCTAATGTATTTTTCTCCTTTTACAAAAGGAAGCCCAACTTGGGATGGTTAAGGATATGACTTAGAACTTTTTTTTTCCCTCTCTCCTTCCCACAATTCCGTTTTTCCCCCTCGATAATGGTCAAAATTTCTCCGGAAGGTGAATGAGTCAAATAATAAAAAAAAAATTACTTATGAAATAAAACCTGAACTTGACAATTGTAGAGGCTGGCTTTGGCGGGAGGTATTCGTTAGTGGTTTTTTTGGAGTTTGCTGTTATGATTATTGACGAAGTTTCTGTCATTATTACGAGAAATCGAATAGGTTGAAATGGCGCCATTTTATTATTCAAGAAGATGAAAGAAGAATTAAAAAAAATCAAAAAAAGGAAGAGCTGAGTTATGGAGGTATTTTTAAAAATTAATTGTGATTTTGAGCTTCCTCTATTTTTAATAAAATGATAATGCAAATAATAATAATGGGTTACAAGTATAAAAAGCTGAAGCTAGATTTAGAATCTCCTCAGCTTAAAAGTTATCTTTAACTGTGATACCTAATTTAAAAGAGCTTCACTATGTTTTGTTATGAAAAAAAATTAGCAGTGCCTAACAAAAAACGTTTTAGCAATTCGAATGTTTCATAGGATAATCAAACCAATTAATTAAAATGGATCTTAATGATTATTTGAAGAGAGAAAA